>KL659196.1:61343-79528 GCA_000732775.1 Stachybotrys chlorohalonatus IBT 40285 | reverse complement strand
CAACCAGCGAACACCGGCTGTTGTATGTTTTTTTTTTTGCCTATATCCATATTTGTCTGGATTCTCAGAGTCTTAATAAGGTTTTTTGTTTTCGGAGATATCATGTATGATTATAGGTATAAGAAAACACGGGATCCTATTAAGCTCTCTCCTTTTCTTATCTTATCTTAGTTTTTAGAAGTCAGAATTGTTAAAATAGGAGTTACTGTTAAACCGGAGGCATTCTTGCAGAGGGAAATGCATTACATAGCTAGAACGAGCCTCGTAGGTGGAGTCCGAGGGTCACGCTATCATACTACTCTCAAATATGCATAGCGCAAGTAGTTCCCCACAAAAGGCCCCGGAATCAAGGAGCGAGAGAAAGATGAACAACGACAACAATAATCACGGTTCAACAGAAGGCCTAAGAGAATATAAATTAAAATATGACCTATAATTACTAACTAGTATATTTAAATACTGGTATTACTTAGCTCTGTAAATCCTAAACCGACAAATACAACCAAGACAGCAGCGTAACCTGCTGTGCCTGATAGTACATCCTTAGGCGAGTCACTGTATATAGCTAGGATGATGCCAAATACACCTACAAACACTGTCGTTGAGACTAGGCCTGTATATAACGTGTTGTGCAGTACTATTAGCCACATGGGTGTAATTAGGAAGAAGCCTCCCAAGGCAGCCATGCCTAGCCGCGTTCTAAAGCCAGCGAACCACGACTCCCGGACGGTGAGACCGCGGGTGCCGCCGATGGGCCCATTGTCCTCTTCCCAGACTTGGTCAATAGTCTCTGGATCCGGGAAGTCGTCATCGACGAGCTCGTTGAAGATAGTGCGGATCACGTAATCGTCGATCTTGCGTTCTCCAGTAACGAGAAAGGGGTCACGCGGCAGTTCCTTGCACTTAACCATGTAGTCATAGTCTTGCACTGCTTTGACTAGATGCTGCATTAGTTACTTTCGATGATTGATTCTGCTTCATCCTTGTGCTACCTGCTCTACTTACTGTAGTTTTCAAGGTCCGTCTCCCAATCGGTAGGTTCCTCTTCAAAGGGTGACAAGTCCCTGAGATTCTTGACGTGCTTTACCAATCGCCACTGTAACTTTCGGAGACGCATCCGCTGCAACTCTGCAATGTTGATCCTAAAGGTTCGCTCGTCATTTGGTCGCCTCCAGTCTTCTTGCTTGTCGCCCACGCTAATATTTATATTAGTGACGCTGCCTGACTTGACTGTCCCCTGCTGAATTTTGGCCTCAAGATCACGAGTCTGAATTGCTGGCCCTTTATCGGATGTCTGACGTGACCCAGGTCTTGACCATAAACGAGTCTTCTTTCGTCTGATAGGTTTTATAAAGCCGTCCCTGTGATGAATAACGATCCATCGATCGGAACCGCTGCTTGTTCCCAGTGGAAGAAAGCTCCGGGTGCCTGCAGCGTGCACGTTTTTGCCTAGTGCACTATGTCTGGCCGAAGCATTTTCCTCTTCGACTGATGTTCTTCGAGACGCAGACGAATCATATTTGCCCAATCCATGGCGAATGGACGCATAGTCTTCTTCATCTAACGTTCTTCTTCGAGGAACTTGTTGAGGCGGCGTTGATGCCCCGTTGCGCACTGAGACTCCATCGCCCCCCTCTGCAGCGGGGAATGTTGTCATTCGTCCAGTCGAATCGTCTGTTATACAGCTCCTAATTGACTGAGAATCAAATTTCTCTGCACGGTGGCCTCTGTGCAAGGGTAGCGATGTGTGGGATCGATTTTCATGATAGATTTGTTGCTCCCTGAGCGCGAAATGAGCTGCGGCAGTACGTCTCCCATCAACGACCGAAGCTGGGCTCACCGGAGTCCGGTATGGCTCCGGTCCGTTGACTTTTTGGCCTTTTTCGCAACCTGCCCGTCCACTCATCATCTCATCAAGGTTGAATAGTGTGAGCAGCTCCTTGAAACGGTGTCCTTTAAGTCGTTAGGCTCTCGTCAGGCTTTCTTGTCGACAAGGCGCCCCGCCTCCAAGGCATCCATGTCTCAGCCAATAGAAGAACGACAGGTCACCAATGGGCCACATGACATGCAGTAATGCCTCGCTTCGTCATGCTGAGGTTACATCCAAAGAGGCGCAGGTTACTCTAGCGGGTGTACGCACTGTATGGAACAGAAGATGAGGCTCAAGGTAGCTTAAAGGGGACGTCACGCATGACAACAGCTCTTTGATGATGATAAAAGGCCCATTCCCCCAAAGATCATGGCTTGTATTATACATTGCGAAATTAACAAACAAATCAGCAAGCATTGGCTCCAGTGACTCAGCTCTAGCTGCCCTGCTAAGCACCCTCCCCAAACACTCACAAGCAAAAGCCATACATGGCATCCAATGCAGTCCAGTGTTCGCCTGATCACCTCGGTGTTCGCATCAGCCTTTCCAGAACCCGCCGTATCATCATCACCTTTCCAAGCACCGCTGCCGCAGTTCGGTACTTGCACATAATACAGAAGACA
Source organism: Stachybotrys chlorohalonatus IBT 40285 (assembly GCA_000732775.1). NCBI lineage: Eukaryota > Fungi > Ascomycota > Sordariomycetes > Hypocreales > Stachybotryaceae > Stachybotrys > Stachybotrys chlorohalonatus. Next base: position 77,035 of record KL659196.1, on the reverse strand, counting down.
AAGGCCCATAACATCATCGAACTTAAGAGCGAACAGCTACCCGGGGATTCTCGCAGTGTGTCGCTGCGTCTCCCGTCTACCGTTATCGAGATTGAGGCTAGCACCACGTATGGTGGCTTCCTGATGACCTTTGATGACGAGAACGATGCACGCATGTGGCAGAAGGATCTGCTGCTCTGGCGATTCTCGGACCGAAGTAAAAACCAGGTGTATGTCTTGCGGAGTGTGGAGGAATTAAGTCTTTACCAGAAGCTAGGTATACAGCCACCAAATATACCAGGGAGTGATACGGCGAGACAGGCCCAAGCAGTGCCTGGGCCAGCTATGAATTCAGCTGTCACGGGCCGTGACGAGTCTCAGCCGTTAAATGCAGCGAGGATTGATATAAACCACAATCCTCCGGGATATAAATGGGTATTTGGCTACAAAGGGCCGATTTATAGATAATATAAAAATAACGTATTCTATAAGCAAGTGTCATGTTCCGCCGGTCGGGTGCCGGGTTGGGCCAGAGTGGGCCCGGCCGCCAGCCTAAGTTGACCCGGCAAGCCAGGTCAATACTGTTCCGGGCCGGAATTCCTGCATTTAATGTAGGGACCGTTTGCCTTAGACTAGGAGAGAGATCAAGAAGTGAAACCGTCACGCCCCGAACCCCCACCTAGCTGGCTGCGAAGCAGCTGCTAGGCCAAATAGCCCTCTGTGTTTTGTTCACTCTCTGAGCGTTACCTGACGTTTCTAGCAATGTATCAGAATAAGCTATTTTAAATTATCTCTAAATGGATACCCATATAATTATTGCTCAAGTCGGTAGGAGAACCTCGGATTGTTTTTCTTAAAACGGAAGGAAGGTTATTAAAGACTAGAAACCGTATCTGCTTTCCCCTAGTTAACCTCATAACAAGCAGATTAGTAGCTAGGTTAATAACAGCCAATGAGTATCCGCTGTTATATGTTTTTTGCCCATTTCTCTACTTGATTAGGACGTCCTTAATGGGCCTTACCAAAGCGTATATGAGGTAGGATGTGATTAAACACAGATCCTTATGTTCTCTTTTTATATACTTCATCTTGCCTCCGCACTGGGGGTTAAAATAACCAAATAGGACTCACCATCTACTCCACGTAAGAAACCCTGAGCCACATACCACACGCCTATTCTGTACCATATCCCGTATCCTTATTTAAAGGATTCTCGGGGTGATCTTCATTTCGTCCCCTCTCATTCTTCAAAATAACTGCAATTTCTGAGTGGTAGCTGGGTTTGAATGGAGAAGGAGAACGTATCCCAGGTAAACATTCTACGACGTCGGACACGCAAAGTCATGCTACAGGGGCAAAACGTAGGGTTATAAGTCCATAGCAAGCCCGCGCTCCCTTTCCATCATTCATGAATAGGAACGGGACACCTAATTTCAGGCCCTCCCCCCAAGTGCTTCCAGGGCAGTGCGGGAAGTATTTGCCAAAGTAGAGCGCCGGATGCAGCGACGAAAGCCCAGACTTCCTAGGCTTGTCGTGCTTAGGGAGTCGCGAGACTGGCAGGGCTTCATTGACAACAGAGTTTTCCATCGCACCAACGAACCTTATGCCGAATACAAGCGAGAGGCACGACCGCGCTATGCAGGGAAGAGAAATGCCCCTTCTTACAACAACATGTCTGCCTTTTGAGCTCGGCCCTTATCCTTCATATGTACCTCGATCCTCCGGCCACATCTACCTGTCGCAATACGTGTTCTTTCACCCTACAAATCCAAGCAAAAGAATATTGAGATGAGGTACTCGCAGCCTCGGCACACTCTTTTCATAAGTCCTCCCGACTAATACTCTGCCAGAAACCTAGCACCTCACCATCAAGCCGTCGAAACCCCTAAGTCATCTCAGCAACAACTCTGCCTTGTCCGTCTCTCCAATGGCCAGTAACAGCACCCTGGAAACCATTTTTTCTTGGCAATTGCCGTTCGAGGCTACCAGTTCCAGTCGCAACAGCTCCACATTCCGGACTCGTATGGGGTTTTCACGTCAGGTCTTCCCCAGCTTCAGTCGGGGCAGGCGGTAGCTTTTGTTATGATGGTAAGGTATCGAATCGTGGTGTGCCCGCTTGTAGCGCTGGCGTTATATATGAACTATCATGACAATGGCGTGAATTATAAAGCTGTCGGGGCCGTTCTAGCCACGGATGCTGCTTTTGTTGCCATGGTTTGGGCCATGATGATTTACACGCCCAAACGCGCACCGGGCTACGACTGGGGAGATATCAAGCTGCATGAAGATTAAGGTTGAATATGTCCCATTATTACGTCGATTCCTTTCTCGGGAGGGAACGGGCTTCAATTTGTCCTCATGTAGACGAGCCGGAACAAGAGACAGACCGCAGCCATACAAGTTCATCCGTGGAAAATAAGCACCCGAACATCATAACACTTACTAGTATTCTGTTGATGAATTAATTCACCTACGACTTAGGCTAGGACAGAAACATGAGTCCATGATCGTCCTCGGTAGCCGCTTTGTCCCTGGCGGCCGTGCTGTCTCCGGCAGTTGGGATGCTGTCACCCGGAAGTGGCTTGGGGGTACCCATTACCCTGCATTTGCGAAGACGAGCTCAACAGAATACGTTTGTGCTGTAGTTCTACAAGGAGGATCCAAATAACGGGGTTGACTGGGCTACCTAATCACTTAGACCCCGACGGGGCAGTCGTTTCGTGCCCCGCCGTAATCATTTGATGCCCCGCCATTGAGCAGCTATTGCCTATCGATAAGCTTCTCCAAGTCGCAAAGCCGCATGCCCCGCGAAAGTTTTTTGTCGCAATTCGCCTCAATTTGGAGGTTCTGGATCGCATCGGCGCTGTCAGTCCCCAAGAACCCGGAAGCACTCGCAAAAGAAAGTGTGGTTTCACCGCGCCGCAGGTCTGTCTTTGCTTTCTAATAGGCCCGCAGCCTCTGCCGCTGTTGTGCTCGGAAAAGCGATATTGACGCAATCTGCAATCTACAAAGGACACTTTTCCGCCCGTCGCAAAGCCGTCGCATACCTTGGCAGGGTCACCGCCGAGTCGCTGAATACATAAACATTAACACCCCTTCCGACCGAAACCGAACCGAACCGAGCCGTTACCATGTGCGGTGTCTCGGCCATCTTGGTATGTCACCTCCCAAGGCGTCCATGTTTCCGCAGAAGCACGATAATCGACCAGGACATGAAAATGCTGACCGCATTGACAGCTGGGCGATCCGGATGCCACCACGGCCGCCGTCGATCTGCACGAGGCGCAGTACTTCCTGCAGCACAGAGGGCAGGATGCTGCGGGCATTGCTGTGTGCCAGGGCGGAAGGGTCTATCAATGCAAGGGCTTGGGAATGGCTAGCAAAGTATTTGATGAAGGCAAGCGCGCGACCGAGGCGGCGATGCCTGGATTCATGGGGTAAACCTTGACCACCTGCAACCTGCTCTTTCGTTTAGGCCAAAGACATGGAGCTAATCCTTGCCAGAATTGCTCATCTGAGATATCCCACTGCGGGCACCTCATCACCGTACGTTTGGCTTGAGGCTCGGCTCTGAGCTCGCAGCTTGCTTCACCGGGCACCTGCTGAAATAACATGGATTGCAGATCGGAAGCGCAACCTTTCTTCGTCAACTCCCCGTACGGCCTCTCCATGGGCGTAAACGGAAACCTCGTCAATGCGCCGGATCTTGCCAAGTTCCTCGACTATGAGGCCCGGCGTCACGTGAACACCGACTCGGACTCGGAACTCTTGCTCAACATCTTTGCCCATGCTCTGGGCGAACTTGGCAAAGCACGAGCCAATGTGGACGATGTCTTTATTGCGCTGCGCGAGGTGTACGCAAGATGCCACGGTGCCTTTGCTTGCACGGCAATGATTGCCGGCTTTGGAATCTTGGGCTTTCGGTACGTCTAGCCCACCGGCACTCTATCACGCTTTTGGCTAAATTAGTTTTATTTCGCAGCGACGAGAATGGAATCCGGCCCCTCTGCCTCGGATCTCGCCCTTCGGAAACGCTTGAAGGCGCAACGGACTACTTTCTGGCCTCGGAATCCATCGCCCTGGTGCAGCTTGGGTTCAAAAATATCGTTGACATCTTGCCCGGTCAGGCCGTCTTTTTGAAAAAGGGAGGCGTTCCCCAGTTCTCGCAAATCGTCGAGACAAAGTCCTACACCCCTGACCTCATGGAGTACATCTACATGAGCCGCCCCGAGAGCGAACTGGAGGGGATTTCTATCCACCGCAGCCGACAGAACATGGGCCTCAAGCTGGCAAACAGGATGAGACAGGTTTTGGGAGAAGAAGGGATTCGAGATATCGATGTGGTCATTCCCATACCCGAGACGAGCAACACGGCCGCTGCCACCTTGGCCTCTGAGCTACGAAAGCCGCTCTCGAATGCTTATGTGAAGAATAGGTACATCTTCAGGACTTTTATTCTTCCCGGCCAAAAGGTCCGGCAAAAGAGTGTCCGCCGCAAGCTCTCGCCCATTGCATCCGAATTCAAAGGCAAAGTGGTTTGCCTAGTTGATGACAGTATTGTACGAGGGACAACCTCGCGCGAGATTGTGCAAATGGCCAGGGAATGCGAAGCAAAGCGAATCATCCTTGTGTCCTGCAGCCCAGAGATAACGCATCCGCATATTGTAAGTACCGCATCCGCCTCAAAGGCAGCCATTCTAGCTCTAGAGCTACAGCCTCTGAAAACCACAACTAACCTGGCTACTACAGTACGGCATTGACCTTGCTGACCCAGCTCGTAAGCATGATCCCAAGCAAACACCGAGCCATCTATCAGACTATACTAACAATGCTCATCTCTCAAGAGCTCCTCGCACACAACAGGACACTTGAGGAAATGGTCGGCCTTATCAAATGCGACTCCCTAATCTTCCAGACACTCGATGACCTGAAAGCAGCCTGTCTAGAAGCTGCCGACGAAGGATGCCGGGTGACTGGCTTCGAGGTCGGTGTCTTTTGCGGCGAGTATAGGACGCCCGTTCCTGTGGATTACCTGGAGCGTTGGAGCGAAAGGCACGAGACCAAGAAGAGGAAGAGCGAAGCATTGACGCGCGAGGAGGGAACAGATGTCACCACCGTGGTTGCGAGCAGCGGCCCGGTGAACGGGCCGATACCGCAGCATGACACTGCGAGTACCCAGAGCCTGGAGCACCACGAGGACATAAGGTATGCATACCCTCGTACTGCCGCTGCTGCAAGGTGGTGTTGGACCACTAACGCTTCGACAGTCTTCACAACAACTTTGCAAGTGGCCATTAGGTGTCGCCAGAGAGTTCAAACGCTTATCGGAGGAGATGATTGTGTGCCCAGTCATCAGGAGCACCGTCTTTGCAAACCCAAGATCATGTACATATATGGCAACCAACATGCCCGACTTGGAGGAGCCTCATAGTGAATAAAACAGGATGAATAAATAAATAAATAAATAGAAAAGGAAAGAAAAGAAAACCAGTCATCAGCAATGTGGCCCAACCTCTTCACAACCTGGAAAAACAAACCTGATAGAGGGGTGGAAGTGACTGGACATGATGGTGATTTACCTCATGGAGAAGTTGAGTAACCATGCAGAATCGACCCGATGGGCCGGGTGCAGCCCCACCCACACCCGGCCGCCCGGAGCCAATGGGCAAGCAGTGGTGCAGGATATCAAGAGCTGCCGTATACCGTAATGATGCGTGTGGCTTGTGGTGTATCATACCAAGCTCGACGGATTGTAGAGGGAAAGACAAGGGACGGATTCCATGAGGGGAGGTGAAGGGGTGGGGATGATAGCGTCAAGAGCCTGGGCCGATATGCTCAATCGCCAACGTACAGGCGCTCGTAAATGTCAGAAGGGAGCCTCTACCAACGCTGCTTGGCCCTCAGCGGTGGCAGATCTGTAACGATGTAGCATATCTAAACTGACCAGTTGCCCCCAATGCAAAGCAAACGCCGGGCCAGGCGGTGCAACGAGCGAAAGTGCCGCCAACGCGACGCGGTAGAGAATGCGGCTTCGCGTCACGCGTCTAGACGGGCAAATCAAAGGCCGAGGCAGTGACGGGGGGCGCAGACTGTGCATGAGATGATGGGGGGGGGGCTACCACCTGTTAGCGCCAGCCCCCGGGGCTGTATTAAGGTAGTACCTGCACGCACCTGTAGGCTGTCCGACCCCCAGCCAATGCGTGCATCTGGCCCCCCCTTGTACCCGCACGGTCTCGTCATGGGTCGCTGTTTCCCGGCAACCAGGCCTTGGGCTGGAACTATGACGCCTGTTCGTGGGAGGAGGTCAGGAGCCAGAGAATACGAAGGTCGGAAAGAGTCTCCGCGCACCAAGGATTTGCTTGCTCTGGAGGAAACTGCGTAGTGGTTATTCTGACTGCAGTCGTCATATGCTTTTGTCTCTACTAGAAAGCCCGATCCTTCTGCCAGCGTTGACAGTGATGTACCGGACGCCGGACACGTCAGACTGTCGTCGCAAGGAAGGGCGCATGGCGCTGCTGCAATTTATATATAGCGGCATGATCAAGGCCAATTAACATAGAAGCGGAAAGGACGGGACAGGGACGGCACATGTCGAGCCTTGCCACCATGACTCCTTGCATTGGGCGTTTCGTCATCTCACCCAAGCCGCCTTGCCGCAGTCAACTGCAGCAAGATGGTACATTTATCCGTCCCATCAACCCAACAAGTAAGGTACTAGGTAGGTAGATCATCGATAGGCTCTGTCAAACAGAATTGACGGCTAGGCAGTCTTTAGTGAACTTACCCTCCGCCTTATCCAGCAGACTGCATACGTTGTTGTAAAGCGCCGCGGCATCATAGTTCGGGCTGTCGAGTTTCGGTACAGCAGATCTTGTCTGGAATAAATCTGCAGGGGGGCCCGTAAATTCTTCTGGCTCGACACTCCGTACAATAAAACAGGGCCCAATTTGTTTTGGGTGCCACCGAATCGATTTTGCTTGGGTTACCTCCAGCCCGCCCCCCTGACGCTATCGCGCTAAACCGACCTCAAACCAAAGCCCTCAGTCCAACATCACGCCAACGACCTCAGCCCGATTCTTTCTGCTTCCTCGCACCACCTGCTCAGCACACGCACGCACATACACACGCGCGCTCGGAGGCACCGCCATTCTCTGTCCTGTTCGGCTTCTTCAGTCATCGCGCGCACCATGATTTGATAACTTCTGCGCCCACCGCCTTACACCTCCTGGGACCGACTCCCTTCGCCCAGGTCCTGCCCATTACCGCCTTCCTGTTCCTCCCAGTCCTCCTTCTCCTTCCCCCAAGTCACGGCGCTTGCTTCGAACCCTCCGCAGGCGCGACCGGTAGCCATGGATTCCGATTCTTCTCTCAGCCTCCTCTCGTCGCCCTGCGACCTGTCTTGCTCGCCAACCTCGACCCTCTCGCGTCTATCCAACACCCCCTCGCTACCTGGCTCGCCCGTGGCTTCCACTAACCCTACCACTCTCGACCCCGCCCGGCGATACCCGTCACCAATGTCTACCACTGCCTCGGGCGGCCAGTCGCCCCTCAAGCTCGGCGACCCGATTGTGCATGACAATGTCCACGTTCGCCCGCTCAGTGCGACCGACGACGGCCCGCGCCCGGCCAAGAGGCGCAGGCTGGCGCCACCGCCCAAGGAGCGCACCACGGAACGTCTTGACTTGACCAAGGCCATGGACGACATGACTGACGACGACAGGCAACAGATGGACCGCCTGGTTTCGGTTCTGCGAAAGAAGAAGAAGATTGTCGTCATTGCTGGCGCCGGTATCTCTGTTTCCGCCGGCATACCCGACTTCCGCTCCGCCAATGGTCTCTTCGCAACTACCAGGACACAGCACAACGTCAAGGCTTCCGGCAAACACTTGTTTGACGCCTCTGTTTACAAGCATGCCGCCTCAACCCAGTCCTTTCATACCATGGTTCGCGAAATGGCCGAGATGAGCAACAAGGCCAAACCCACGCCCTTTCACCACTTGCTGGCCTCGCTAGCCAACGAAGGTCGTCTCATGCGCCTTTATTCGCAAAACATTGACTGTATAGATATCAAGATGGAGCCCCTCAACACTCGGGTGCCGCTTATGCCCTCTGACAACAACAATCAGAAGAGCAATCTAAAATCCGCTTGGCCAGTCACCATCCAGCTACATGGAAGTCTGGAGAAGATGGTGTGCACGAAATGCAGTGACCTCCAGGATTTTCAGGCCGAACTCTTCGAAGGACCCGAGGCGCCACTATGCGGAGCCTGCAAGGATCTCGATCAAGTACGCACAGCCCATGCCGGCAAGCGAAGCCACGGCATCGGCCGGCTAAGGCCCCGATTCGTCCTTTACAACGAGTACAACCCGGACGAGGAGGCCATCGGTAAAGTCTCGAGTGCCGACCTCAAGGCGCGCCCCGATGCCGTCATTGTCGTGGGCACCAGCCTCAAGGTTCCCGGCACCCGCAGGCTTGTCAAGGAATTGTGTCAGGTGACTCGCGGTCGCAAGGATGGGTTCACGGCCTTCATCAACGTTGATTCGGAGCCCAAGGGCGCCTACCTGAAAGATTGCTGGGACCTTGTCGTGCGAGCTAGGTGCGACGACGTGGCTGCGCTGGCCGCTCTGCCACCATGGGATTGCCATATCGGCGATGACTGGGATGCTTCCATGCGCATGGAGACCCCGACTTCCCATCTCGAAGTCCACCTCGGTGACAAGCCGGCAACAGTCAAGGACGTCCAAGCCATGCCTACCCCTGCTGCCAGCCCCAAGATGTCCGCCGCAGCGCACCCGGCCAAGACGAAGCAGGCCAAGCTTGCCTTCAAGCAGACCTCCAAGGACAACAGCAAGTCTGGCAAAGTTACGAAGCCCCGTGGTCGTAAACCGAAGACAGCAGTTAAGAATGAAGCACCCAAGGGCAATCTTCTGCAGAGCTTCAAGGCCGTCAAGAGCACGTCCAATAATGCACCCATCAAGAAATCGGGTCTGGGATCTTCGCGGCCGTCCTTGGCCACGAATCTAGAATCGTCGACTCGAATCTCCCTCCCGCCCCTCCGGCCCTCACGATGCCGTTCGTCTAGCTCGGAGGACACGTCCAATTACCAACATGTGTCTAGCGACGGCGGCTCTTCGCGGACGGACACGACAGCCCCATCGACACCGACAGTGATGTCACCAAAAGCTCTGAAGGAGACCATCTCTCCCAAGTCGGTGCCCAAGGATATGCGCCAGGTGATTGATTCGGTATGAAGGACATCAGAGTTTTGGAAGACTGGAGCGTTTGAACTGGGCGGTTGCGGGGTACATGCCCAAGGGCTTAGCTATTTTACGGAGTCTCATCCTTGCGTACCGTTTGAGAGAAATGGGTTTGATTGTACACTGTATGGAGTTTGGGGGAAAATCCCGAGAACTACATCTGGGGTCCTCGGGAGAGGAGCAATTCATATTTTTCTCGGCAGCCGTTACTTTGTAACATAGCTCGTGTCACGTTCTGTACTAGTAAGGTACACCGGGTTGGAACGTACAATATAGGCGACGGGAGACGTCTCAACGGGACGTGCTCGTGCATAATCGAAAGACGCAAGGCATTTTTGTTCAAACCAGCTAGCTGTAGACTCTGGTCCAGGCATATATAGATAGGGCTGCCTTTCCTGTCATGTAAATAGATGCTGACGATGGGCTCATTCTGCGTAAATATCCATAGGGTATCATGACTACTATTCTAAAGAAAAAAAAGAAAACAACAACAAACAGCACCCACCAGACGTGGTTTTCTGTCCCGTCCCTCCACTCCTTCGTGCCTCGTTCTCGTCACTTAATGAAGACGTCGATGGTGTCCATGTCCTCGATGCCGGCGTCGGCCATGGTGACGTGCTCCTCGAGCCTGTCGCCGTCGAGCGACAGGCCGACGTCCCTGTCGGGCGGGACCTCGCGGCTCTTGCGGAAACTCGTGACCAGGGTCTCGACGGTCGTCTCCTGGTGGACCGTCAGGTTGAAGGGCGGCATGTCGCGGGCCTGGAGGATGACCTTGAGCTTGACGGTCTCGGGGGCGGGCTCCTCGGGCTCGTCCTCGTCGGGGATCTCGCCGGCCTCGCGGCGGCGCCGGAGGTCCTCGTCGCGCTGCATGTCGCGGAACAGGTCGGTCGTCCAGGCCTCCATGTGGATGCGCGTCTGGCTGCTGCTGAGGCCGTCGCGGCTGTACCCCTCGACGGCGACGCGGCCGTCGCGCCGCGGGCGGATGCCCAGGCTGAGCAGCGTGGAGGCGTTGTAGATCCGGCGCCGGCGCCACGTGAGCAGCACGTCGTCGTGCTGGTCCGGGGCGATGCGGGCGCCCTTGCGGACCTGCTGGGCCAGCCAGGTGTCGCGCACGAGCTTCAGCGGCTGGTTGTACTTGATGCGCATGAGCGTCTTGCTGCAGTCGGGGACGGCGGAGGAGATGAGCACCTCGACCACCTCGTTGCCGGCGTAGAGCCGCTGCTCCTCGGCCATGCGTTCGTACTCTGCAAACTCGGGGTCATCGTCCTCGTCTGGTGGATTGGCGGATCCAGCAAGGGAAGAGCTCCTTCGTTCCAAAACCTCGACACTGCCGGGCACGTTGTCCGTCGCCGGTGGGAGAGGCACAGAGGCTTCGACGTCGTCGTCTGAATCCAGCGTGATGACGACAGCAGGCTTCGCCGTAGGCCCAGCCGACGCTGCTGAGCGGCGTCCAGGACTGGGAACGTCGGGGCGGGCCCGGGTGGCACGCCGGGATGGTGAGCTGTGGTGCATGGCCTCGGCTTCCTCCATGCTAGACGAGGGCTTGAGGGGGGATGAATGCTGGTCATGCTTGATGCGCTTGGAGGGGGGCGGGGTGACTATTTCTCTGGATGCGATTAGCCGGAGTGTCTGGTGGACGGCCGGGAGTGAGGGAACTTACTTTGTGTTGTCGTGATGCGAGGTAGCCGTCATAAAGGACTCGTCCAGAGTATCGGTGTCATCGTCCACAGCTTGCGCAAACTCAGAGTCAACCGCAGTATCATTGGGCGCATCCGCCACGCCTCCGTCTTCCTCTTCATCCACCAACGGCCTCTTCTCAGCAGCACCAGACAATCGCCTCTCCTCCCCCTTCGCCTCCTGCTTCTTCTTCTTCTTCAGCAGCCTCCTCTCGCGATCCTGCGCCATGATGGGCGCCATGTCGCGCGCCCGGCGGAACAGCTCCAGCCCATCGTCGTCCTCATCGCCGCCCTGCCCCTTGGCGTCCGCACCGCCCGGCGGGGGATCCTTCTTGGGCGTGTCCTTCCGCAGGGCCGTGGGCTTGAAGGGAAGCTTCTTCCTGCGCGGCGCGGGGGCGGCGACGTCTTCACTCATGGCTGCGGATGGGCGGGCTCCTGGTCTTACACTGGAGCGCAAAGCGATGGCGGGCGACACGGAGCTTTGACGGTGCTGGGTTTCTGGGCTGGAGTGATTGGATGAAGCGCTGTTGGAACGGCGACAGAGTAATAACGGGATCCCTCGTGGTGAGCGAGGATAGGTGCTTCACTGCCTGTTGCAAGCCCTCTGAGCATCCAGCTTGGGCCGTTGTGGTGAATTGCAGGTCGCATGGGCACGAGAACCCGAGGTGTTCGACGAGTCCATTGTTTTTACTGTGTTTTGCCGCCAGGCAGTCGCTGCGCGTTCCCTAAAGAGCATCGGCTGCAACGATGTAAGTCGCTAACACGCCCCGCCCCTGCCCTGTGCACGGCACCCCGCCAGCCTTTTACAGCGGCACTGTGCCGGCACACGGGGCACAGTGCGAGGCGCAAACCATCCATGTATCTTCCATCAGCGCCAAAACTCCATCACCGCAAAACACATCCGCCTAACCAGCTTCACCTCAAACACATCACCGGCCCAAGGCATCCACCACCCTTCCGCCCTCCAACCCCCCGCACCGCACCACATTAATCATCCGGCCACCCTGAGACAGCAATGGAGAACGGCGCCGTCAGCCAGGGCGAGGGCAAGGACCCCTCCAGCTTCCTCGGCGACATCATCGGCAACGCCGTCACCGTCAAGCTCAACTCTGGCGTCGTCTACAAGGGTAAGTCCCCTTCACAGGCCGATCACGTTGTCGCAAACACAGGGCTGATTAAGATTCTCGTGATCTTCTCAGGTGAACTGCAGTCTGTGGATGGATACATGAACATTGCGCTGGAAAAGACGGTCGAGTACGTCAACGGCGCCAAGCGGAGGGAGTATGGCGATACGTTTGTGCGAGGCAATAATGGTATGTTCTCAATCACTTGGGAAATTTGAGGATCGGTATCGTGCTGACGCAATTCTAGTTATGTACATCTCTGCAGATTCATGAACAAAGCTCAAGATATCAATATGAACCGTCTTGTGAGCGATCCTGATCCACCAGGTAGTCGCCTCATCAAGGAAAAGCCTGCTCGTGTGCCTCCTTCTTCCACATTACTTTCTGTTTGTTCCCTTGTAGTTCTATGTGCACCATGGCGAGCGGCCGACGTCCCGCCATCTTCAATACACTAGGACCATTCACTCACGTGCGTCGTCGAGCCAGTCTAAGTCTGCGCAAATTGAATATTGTTTCATTCGATGTATGTCCGATCTAGAATAGCATATCCTAACACAACCGACTAGGGACATGTACCTTTCTGAGGTGTCGACAGACGAGCTGTCGCTATATACATTCACAAATATTTGCCAGCTTCTACAAGGCTATCCATTATTAGCTGGCGGCCTTTTCCGCAGCTTTCCCGAGACCTGCGTGGTTTGTTGCCTGGGTTCCCTATTACTTTGTGTTCGCCTAATTTCTGCCGTGATATTCCTGGAAAGCGGCTGTTGTATGTCGTGACTGTTTCTGAGTGTCCGAGTTGCCATTGGCACAAGCCCATGATGCCCTGCCCTTGTCCTAGGCAGACGGGCCTTTGTTCGGGGGGGGAATGCTTGGACTTCTTGTTCCTAGTCGAGCGCTCCTGTGCGGCAAAGGTGCATCTCGTTCATGGATGTCTTTCGGGCATGTACCCGCTTCCTTTCCTGGCCCAGAAATGCCGTGTGTCTCAGCTCGGGGTCGTCGATCCCGATTTTGGGTTGGCATTTCGAAAGGCACACTCTTCTGTGGCGAGAATGATGAGTGTTTAGACTCAACTTTGATTGAGCGCGAAGACGCCACGAGCGTGGCATCAGCCGACATGGTCTGGTCGATTGTTGAAGATCCCGACACATGTTTCGAGCGCCCCGATCCATTGGTGCTCCTGTTTGGCGTCTTGATACTGTATCTCCCGAGTCCCGTTTGTTCTGCGACTAACGTTGTCAAAGAAGCTACCCTATTGAATTCTGACTTCTTAGGTTTCGAGATCCAGATGCCTTCAACCTCGACTCCGCTCTGCAATGCCCTGACGCCAAATGGTATCTCATTTTGCCGCCTTGTTTGGATCCCACAGTGCCGCATTTCCAGTGTTCGTGCCCGCTTCTCCTCGTCGAGCATTTCCAGCTTTCGTACTTGTCGGTTCGTGCGCCACAGTTTGACGAGTCCCAGGCCAAAGACGACGATGATACAGCACGCCAGAACCTGCAAGTAAGTCAGCCACTGAAAAGCATGATCAGACCGATCGGGCAGGCTGTGGGACGGACAAATGTCATTTCCTGCCACAGCTCCCAATCAACGAAGAAAGTAGTCATGTTGAAAGCTGTTGGGTAGGGATAGAAGCGGCTCACTGGGCTAAGATGCCGCTTTTGTTCTGTACAGCAAGACCGGAACCAAAAACGGTGTATAATGCCCCCAAAACAAAGGAGAGACTGAGGCACGAAGCATGGGATGAGCTAGCGAAGTGAAGAGAGTGAGCACGAAAAGCACAGGCGATGGAGGAAGAAGAAGAAGAGAAGTTCGAGTGACAAAATCAAGTTCAGGAGGATCAGAAGCGATCGAACTTGCCGCAGGGAGCTCGGGAAGGTGCATCTTTGAGCGGAGCCACGAAAACGGGAAGGTGAGGTGAATCAGAGTAGACGTCAGTCGGATTCTCGTGGTAGCACAGCATTGCTGATTGTTCATTTTGAGGCATCACATTCATCAGGGAGCAATCGTGCCCTTGAGAATACTGATTGCCGAATGGATCATATTCACTAGTTTGAGGATCATGGCTACGGCATGCTCGCGACCACCAAACCCGGTTGGGATCGTATCGTGAAGGCTGCGGCGGTTCAAATGCCGATCGACGTTTCTTTTCAAACCGAAATGGACCTGGTTTGAAAAATCAACAGTGCCATGCCGGATTCGACAGGCGTCGCATGTTGTCTAGGCTGTCGGCAGGAAACGGTTGACACCTGTTGCGGGTTGTTGCAAGATATCAGAACAAAGCTTCAAACGTCGGATGAGTCGTACCTGTATCTGGTATCAAATTCACAGATGAATGATACTCTAGATGACACACTCCTGACGAACGCAACCATTGAAGCGCTCATACTGTAGAGAAGTTGAAAGGCTATCGGTCGACTAAAGTTGTACCCTCACGATGGGGACTTTCCAAGCGCCACGCAGACCATCTAGGGTAGTCCCTGGTTTTGCCATTCATCTGCCGTGGCGCAAATAGTGCCCTTGCAATGAACACCATACGAGGACTGGTACATCAATGGCCAGGCTCAGGCCGAAGGCTTGACACCCAGCCTCTCACGAGGTGCTGGCGGCATCGCAAGCGGTTGGCTAGGGCCTGGGGGAGCGGAACGGGAACAGGCGGGCACGCAGCCCACTGTGACACACCCGTCCATCCATATCAGCGTATTGGTTTTACAAATAGCCTGGCGTCTTGTGACTGCCACCGAACCTTGGGATGGCGTGCAGAAACAGCTTCGTGACGGAAGCATAAATGAAACTTTGCACGCGACCTGACGCAGACTGCACCGCACACCATCGATAATAATAAGGCCCTGCTTCCGCGGCAACGATTTGGAATGTCTCAAGCCCTTGTCAAGCAAGATAAGCAACAGCACGTGGCTAGTCAAGGCATGACCTACCATGCAGTCGGACGGCAGTTGGCATGTTTTTCTTGGGGAAGGGGGGTAAGCGTGCTGCTTAGGCTCGAACATACAGGCCGAAAGATGGCATATCTTGGACCAATTAGATGGAATCACGTAACATATGGTTTGACCCTGCAGTGATACTGGCAAGAAAGCAGTCTACGTAAACGACGTGGCTTACCCACCAAAGCAGCGTGGAAATGCCGTGCTCGCGTGTGGATTCTAGAAGGGCAGATAGTGCCTGGGGTTTGACACGAGTGGCCAGTAAACCTGGTGGCAGAAGGATGCCACCGGCTGCCCGTCCTGCAGAGGCCGCGTCATGTGTGGTTGAACTGAGATGTGCCAAGCCAGGTGATTGCCAACCCGTGGCTGCTCGTCTCCATGCAGCTTCTCGTTTAGAACGCATACTGTAGGATTCCCACGACGGGCAAGTGACCAGCAACTACAATCTGGCCGCAGATTGGGGCCTGGTGCCGGGTATCTTTGGATGGAACTTCCGCCGGGCCACGGGGAGCTTTTTTAAGAGTGATGAGATCTTGTTTCAAAAAGCTGACCCGGGAGAGGCGTTTCAAGCCGTCAGCTTCCTACTGGTGCCCAGCGATGCCGATCATATAGGTTGGGGCCGTGAGAAGGGTTTCCCAGATCGGGTATGAACTGGACGGAAAAAATAGGCACTCGCTGTCCGATCTGAAGTCAGCAACCAGCGGGCAAATCCAT
>KL659196.1:17605-61304 GCA_000732775.1 Stachybotrys chlorohalonatus IBT 40285 | reverse complement strand
GCGCAGCATCGAAAGGGAAAGAGATCATCGCCGTCCCAGGCACTGGAAGCAGGCTCAGGGTAAGCGATCTCTAGGCCGGCCGACGGCTCGCTCGGCTACGCTCGTGCAAGATGTGCGAGTGGGCGGGCAGGTCATGAATCAGTAAGCACTCCAAGACACCAAACAGACACCGCCTCCCCCCCCCCTCCCCTTCCCCAACTCGTCGATGGCGAGGCCGAGGTCTGCCGGGGTGGAAAGCAAAGGCAGGACTGGAATTTGGGGACGGACGCACGCCCGGGACGGAGATGGACCGAAGGGTAGCTATGACGGCAAGCGCGGAGTCCACGAGGCCGTCTTGGTCCATCCCGTTTGCAATCAGGCAAGGTCAGGGTAATGAGGAAATACTGCAGGGTCGCGACAAGCGATGACGGCGTTACTGGCACTGGCAAAAGGAACCGGATTTAAGGGGCCCTTTTGCGCCAAGTCGATGCCATACATAGCACAGGCGCACAGTATGCGCGTATGCCAAGGACTGATTGCTTCTCCACCAGGTCCCAGCCAACCACCAACCCCCATTGCCCGACTTCCCCTGCCGTATGTGTTCAGAATGACACAGTCATGCACGCATACACTTTGCATGTAGCGGGATTCAAAGCGGAAGGGTCAAGGAGGAACCCCATCTGGGGTCTGCGTGGGTGTTTTGCTAAAAGAGAAACACAGGTCTAATTGCATTCTTAGGCGTCCGAGGAATTGCACACCAATCTGCCGGTCTAGTAAGTGGGATCTCGAAGCTAGCTCTCGTCGGGCTGCTTGGTACAGGTACGGCGCATTACACACCCGTTTCCCCCTTCTGGAGCCCGCTGATCGCCTGCTGCTCAGCGCGTAGATTGCACCGGCTTTGACCAGGGGCCGCGTGCCCAAGCCCCATCAACCACGCTCTGGCGGACTGGCAGTGCCCGTCTTGGATGTACATGTACTTTGTACCGTCCGGTCTGCTCATCCTTTTCTGTTGACCACACCACTTGCGCCGCACCACTGTGGCTTCCCTGCCGGGCGACTTGGTGACTTCGGCCCACAGCATTTTATGTGCGTAATCCCAGGTACACTGGCCTGGGGCCCATCCTTCTCTTTTAGGCCGACCCCGTCCAGCCCACCCTTCCCGCGGCAGGGAAGTCTCGACTTTTGCACTTTCCCTGCTGACATGCCATCTTAAACTGCTGCCGACCCCCCACCTCTCCAATCCCTTCCCTTCAATACAAGACTTCTGCCATTTGCATTTACATCCCATTTCCGCTTACGTTGAAGCTCTTTCTCGTCAAAGCCATCCATTTCTTCTTCGTTTTCTTTGAGCTTTTTTTTTTTTAATTTACAAAGTCGCACTGTTAATCCGCCCTGCGCATATTTTCGCCTCGTAACCCACAAAAGCCCAATTCTTCGCCATGCCTATTCGCAACCCTTTTGCCCGCCGACCCGGCGCCGCCGTCGTTAGCGACGAGAACATGCGACCTGAGGTGGCCGACCATCCCACTTTTGAGCGTGTCGACACTGTTGGCTCCAAGGCCTCTTCGGTCCTGACGATCCGCAGCACGCGAAGCCAGGACAATGGCGAGTACAAGATGAGTGGTACGTTTTGATTAGTTGCACGCCACCGTCTCTGTCTTTCACAAGACCGTACCGAACCATCCGCTGACACGATTCCCATGGTAGTCGTCAACGACAGCGGCGTTTATCTGCCCGTAAGTTAGCAAATTGCCCCATGGAATGTCGTTGTTTATCATTGCACGTACGCTGACAATCGTGATTAGCCGTCCCCCAGTGAGGAAAAGGGTCAATGGCCACGGAACTTCCTCTCCTCCCGGACCTCCACCGAAGGGCGCAACAGCCCGGGCGACATTGAACACTTCCCCATCTCTCGAGAGTCTTTTGACTCCTACAGGAGGTCTTTCGTGCGTCCCACTCCCAACACAGGGGACTTCTGCAATGGACTCACATTCGCTTTGTAGGACATTACTGCCCGCTCTCAAATTTTCAACCAAGACGCCACAACACGCCAGAGCCTTGACTCAGCCCGATTCCCCCGCATGCCTCGAGCTTCTGTCGACCGCAGAATGGATCGCTCGCCGCCGACTCCCGAAGAGGAGAACTTCGAGGACGTTGGCCTTGACGACCAGAAGAACCAGGCTCATAGCCAGCCCGCGCCTCAGCGCAAGCGCGGCTTCTTCTCCAAATTCTCCGATGCGAATGAGAAGGAGTCCAATGGCCAGCCAATGTCTCGGTTCCTCGGCCGTAAGCGCGGCCAAAGCGGCCAAGGCGCTGAGTTGGGCAACATCGACCAGTTCCAGCAGCAGCAGCAGCATCCAAAGGTGATGGTGACGTCGGAAGAATAGTGGCGCCATTGTTTCAGCAACAGCATGCTTTCCGGCACATTTATATACGCCCTCCCACTTGGCTCTATGGTTTCATGTAATGGGATCTGTTTACGGGTTGCCTGGTTCCGGGATTTTGAGATTTTAACAATGGCGTTCACAATGGCGTTCAAGGATGGCTAGACAGCTTCACGCTCGCTACTAGCTTGCACAAGCACCGGATAAAATCTGAGGACTTTCGCTCGTACTGCTTGGGGTATTTCGGTATTCGGTATACGGCTAAAGCAGCTATGGGGTACTGCATTGGGGCTCACCTCCTTCGAAGACAAAGACGGATGGCATGAGATTCAGTAATGATTAATGGAACCGAGTTATGACATCGTCCTACGAGGGACGATGAATCAATTATTTGCCATGAAATGATGCAATTTGGTTGCCCATTCAGCACAGCCCATCCCGGCAGCAACTGGACAGTGTATGATGCGCCCATTGCCAGCACTTGCACGTCCTGCGGGTCCCCCTTCAACCAATCGTGCCTCGAGCATATACATATCACGCAATGAAAGTGAGTGTGCTGGCTTGACTTGCCGCAGGGAATCCGCGGGGTCTTTTCAGATTCCAACAATGCCCACTCTCTGCTGCACCCCGGACCCCGATAGGCGGACTTGCTTCATCTGCAGGTGGACTTCGACGCTGCTTGGCACGCCTAGCGCGCAGAGACAAGAGATCGCCCAGCTTGTGCTTGTGCTTGTGCTTGTGCTTGTGCTTGCCTTGCCCCGATTCCGGAACCGCGGGATCCACCGGCACCGGCGGCGTGGCCGAACCGGGTGGGTCCGGGGCGCGGGCACTGGTCGAGAAACCACGTCAGAAGCGCCAGACGCCCCCGCCATGAGCAAAAAAGGCCCCCCCCCCCCGTTTCCCATCAGCCCATTATCGCAGGCTCGGATTTTCCTCTGTGCGCGAAAATCATCGCAGGGAAAGTGAAGAAGAACAAAGAGCTTGTTGGACCGGGGCTCCGTGTCGTGTGTCCGGATAACTACGTCACCAACAGCGCAGCGCGGTGTTTTCGGCCAATTCGAGTCATAGCTTGTTCTTTTCCATTGAGAGAGACGTTTGACTCAGGTGAGTCCCTGCAATAACCATCACCAGCGGCACCTGAACCTTCCCCGGGCATCGCTGACCGTCTACGGTCCGCTGGGTGCGAAGTCTCCGCGTTTCGGGGCCATCTCAGAATCTCTTCTTTTCCCCTGGATTAGACAACCCCCAATGACCGTCAGCCAGGAAGCTTTCCCGGACAGGGATGTCCCGGTCCCAGCCGAGGAGCTCGCGCGGGCCTCCCTGGGACCCGACGCCTCGTCTTTGTCGCTGGCCTCCCGCTCCGTCCACGCCGACGACGGCATTGCCAGCCACCGTGCCGTGGCCCCGGCTCTGCATGTGAGCACCACGTTCCGCTACAACGACGACCCGGATCTGCTGGCGCCGGGCGGGAATGTGGATGTAAGTCAGGACTCTTCGCCCTTCCACAGACAATGTTGAATAGGGGGTCCCATGAGGTCGCAGGTGAAGGAGGAGCTCGGCCGTGGTCATGTAACTGACAAGGTCTAGGACACGGCCCCCAAGGACTCTCACATCTACTCGCGCCATAGCAACCCCAACACCACCCGCCTCGAGGCCATCCTCACCTCCGTCCTCGGCGGGCCTGCCATCACCTACACCTCGGGCCTGGCCGCCTTTCACGCGCTGCTGGTCCACCTCAACCCCGGGCGCATCGCCATGGGCGAGGGCTACCACGGCTGCCACGGCGTCGTCGGCGTGCTGTCGCGCCTCAGCGGGCTCAGGAAGATGCCGCTCGACTGCGACCCCTCGGAGCTGCGGCCCGGCGACCTGGTCCACGTTGAGACGCCCCTCAACCCCACCGGCGAGGCCACGGATCTCTCCCTCTACGCCGAGAGGGCGCACCGCGCAGGCGCCTACCTCTCCGTGGACGCCACGTTTGGCCCGCCGCCTCTGCAGGACCCATTCGCCTTGGGCGCCGACGTCGTCATGCACAGCGGCACCAAGTACTTTGGCGGCCACTCTGACATGCTCTGCGGTGTTCTGGCCGTCAACCCCAAGCACCACGGGTGGGTTGCGCCGCTGCTCAACGACCGGCTTATTCTGGGATCGGTGCTCGGTAGCTTGGAGGGTTGGCTTGGCATCCGGTCACTGCGCACCCTCGAGCTGCGCGTCACCCGCCAGAGTGCCACCGCCACGGCCTTGGTGTCATGGCTAGCCAGCGAGCAGCGCGACGCGGCCTCGGCCGTCGCTGCCACGGTCGAGCGTATCCAGCACGCCAGTCTGCAGGACGCGGCCAATGTCGAGGATAGCTGGCTGCGCAAGCAGATGCCTGGCGGCTACGGTCCAGTGTTTGCCATCTGGATGAAGGATGCCGACTTGGCCAGACGGTTGCCCAGCAAGCTGCGCCTCTTCCACCATGCTACCAGCTTAGGAGGCGTAGAGAGTCTGATTGAGTGGCGCTCCATGACGGATGCAGGTGTCGACCCTCGCCTTTTGCGAGTAAGCATCGGCGTCGAAGGCTTGGAGGATCTGAAGCGGGACCTGCAGCAGGCGCTGGAGACACTGCGTGCATAAGAAAAAAGCCTATTGAATCCGGCTAGGTTCAACTCTTTGCATTTTGAATACAATAGCGCAAGTATCCATCTATTTCATTCTAGATATCTATTGTTCAGCCCTTGTAATTTCGATTAACCTCACAGGGAAGCAGAGTGTAGAAAAGCGATGTTCATTATTGCACGACTTGATATTGTTGTACGTGCCGGAGATTCTGTGCAAATCTTCTTCCGTCCCATATCCTCACATGATCGCCTGCTGACCGCGTTAAAATCTCGCCCAGACTATGCTGGGGCCCCCCTAAAGATGAAAAGATGTTGGGCTTGAATTGTGAAAGAGTACCGCGTAGTAAAGACACGTATGACGATGCCACTGCCAAAGGGATGTATAGTCGGGAGACCAAGCCGTTGTTACATCGGTCGTGAAGTCAACCCGACCGTCGAATGGGAATGCCCAGTGCTAAGGACAAAAAGCGAGAGACAAATGATTAAGTTTGTGAAGTGTGATGATTATAATATGTGTAAGCAGAAAAGGGTAACGTTGGCGATGGTTGTAAATCGTGAAGGATGACCATCTCTTGACACCTAGACATTGTCGTCCCTTCGTATCATAATCATGTGGTAATCGTTGTATCATTATGCCTCGACTCGAGGCGCAGTCATGAGCGTTTCCATGGGACTGTTATAGCCGGTGGTTTCCTGGTCGCCATAGAAGCTCTGTCATAGGCAGGGGCACAATCAGAGCAAGCCGTAAAATCAAGGCAGCCACAAGGAAAACCATTGAGACAAAGGCCTGTATTTCCCACGTTGACTAGCGGAAAATCTGCCAATTAGCATCATTTGGGGAAAGGAGCTGCTGTTAAGGTGGTCAGTCTTACCTCGGGGAAGGCGTTCTTGCGAAAGCTCCAATTTCTCGGATCTCGTATGGAGGTGATTCATGATTGCGCTTGCCAGATTGCTTCGAGCTGTTGGGGTGGACGGGACTGTTGGTCTTCTTCTTCTTCTGGGCTGGGCGGGAAGGCAACGAGGACGAGTTGGCATCATGATAGTTATCGGCCGGTCGCTTTCCGGGTGATTTCTTTGCCTGGTATGATCCTCTGGTAGATGTAGGTGACGGAACAGTAGACTGGCCTTGCGTAGAGAAGAGTTCCGAAACGGCATCGATGACTGGGGACGGGTCTGCAACCGTGGGCGAGTCGAGCCAAGTCTCAATCGACATCCTACGCGGGGTCTCTTGGTCGGCCTTGGGCGCCGTGCTTGACATTGTGCGGGTTGCGTCTGTAGAGACGGGAGGCACTGCCCGCAAATGTTCATATGCTTGGGGCCTGGCTTGCGAAGCCTGAACCATTGATTCCAAGCTGCCTCGAAGAGCTTCCGTGCTCCAAGAGGTTCCCGAGTACATCGAATTGGGGTCCAGTCGTTGATCCATGCTGGTGCATGGAGGGTGGTCATGTAGGCCAGGGCTAGCACGGACGAGGCGGGCCGGGTTGGGAACATAGAGATGGTAATGCGATGAAGGCAGGGGCTCTCTTGGCAGACAAGGTGAACCGTGATGCCCATGGTCTAGACTCTCCAGACAACCGGGACCTCAAGAAGCCTTATATCTAACCATTTCCAAGCCGTGCCCTTGGTCTCTGGCATCATCTCTTAGATCTCCTGCCGTCCCCATGCCCTGTCCCCATGCCGCGGCACAGGCAACATGGGTATGCCGTGAAGTCCGGGCCACCGTGGCCGGCGACACCGGAGGGGTCGACCGGTAGGGTGGTCTCCAGTCTGGCCCAAAGAGGAAATCGACAGCGGCCGTGCGACAAGTCCATGGTGCCATGGAGCAACTGAGGCTGCGAGCGTTTTACTGGAAGTAGAGGACAAGCGCGGGTAGGCAGGCAGGGGGGGTCCTTCTGGGCAGGCTAATTGCCGCCCAAGCGCCGGCGCACGCGCAACAAGCGCACAGGCCGTCTGGGAGTCCGACAGGAGACGATGGGACTCGCGATCCCATTCGCAGCAACCAATCATGTTGCATCTAGGCTGAATCGCCTCGTCGGCCGGGACGCACTCGCTCTTGGAAGTACCGTGGTTGGGTGATGGAAGCCTTCTAGAAGGTCACGGACTCCCAGGGAATATTTGCCGACCAGGGGAGGAGCTCTGTTTGGTCTGTTTGGGGGCGCCGGCCGCCCCTCGCGCCGCTCCGCTGGCAGGAACAGGACATTTCCGACGAATCCATGCACGCTGGAACCTTCTTTTTGGACAGCAAGGCAAGGTCATCATGGCAAGCCGGGAAAGGAGGCTCCCTCTTTCAGATTGACGTCTTCTTGCGGAGCCATCAGAGTCGTATACTGCTGCTAGACGCAACGACATTCTTTTTGTGGGTTGTTGAGACATCTTCGGTGAATTAGAGCGAGGTGAACAACGTGACTGAAAGCAGATGTAGGAGCGATGACAAGGCCGGCAATGATGCAACGTCAGGAACCACAGTTCAGTGTCTGTTACACCACCGGACTGGAGCCACACCACCTGGACAGCCTTGACGATATCATGCTCGCTTGCGTTCTCGTAGCTGGGCTGTTAATGGATCGGTAGAACCGTACGTCATGTCAGATGGCGACCAGGAAGCTCGGTCGCATGCGCGAACACACCGCATCAGCCTTATTTCAGGGCACCCTGGTCCCCGGTCCGGCTACCCAAAAGCCTTGAGCCTTGAGCCAAGTTTCAAAGACCAAGCGATGGTAGGCGGAGGTCTTCTAGGGGAAAAGGGTCAATGAGCCGACGAACATGAAGCCTAGTGCACCGAGTCACGCAATTGCCGTGCGTGGGAAAGCGCACTTCCTGGATCACGATGATATTGCTTCGTCGGTAAGCAGAGTTGAGATGAACGACATGTTCGGTCATCGGCAGTTGGCTTGAAAGATGCCAACCGCGTCAAGAGCGGGGCTTGATAGGTCGGGCTTGCCGCGTCCGTGTACGGGTGAGGCAAGGGCACGCCAGCCTCGCGCAAGGCAAGCGCGGCAGGACAAACCGGGGCATCTTCTAATCATCCAACCCTTCTTGCTTGGGGGCCGAGATAGCGAGACTGCAATCGATGATCTAGGGACTTAAGAGGAGCAGAAACCGCACGATGCAACCTCGAAAAGTGCCGACTGCCAATTTTCCACCAAGTTTCGCATACGTAAACCGTGAGCACTAGAAGCCGCAGGCGGATACTGGCGAGACAACGGGTGGGAAAGGCGTAGGCTGGAAACAGCAACAGCAATATCAACACCAAGGAGTCCTGGGAGGAACCTTGGTGGCCCACTTGTCGACGCCTCCCTGGCAAGCACCACCTCTTTTTTGGTTCATCAAGTCCTTTGCGTAGCAGCCGGGGGGGGGGGGGGACCAACTCGCTAAATGGCTTGAAAACATCGTCATGAGCAGCCGTTTGCCTAAAATATGCTCCAGAGTTGCATTCCAGTCCCTCGCCCTCTGTTACGGGTGGTCAGCTAATTAAAGAGAAGCCCTGGGGAGCGAGGCATGCGTCGCGGTTTGTAAACGCGAGCCGCGACTATCCTGATTTTAGTCGCGCCTAACAGTTGGAGCATCCACTAAATAGTAGGCTACGACAAGGTACGACCTACTGCGTGTACCTCAGGTACTGGAATAGGTATCACAAGCCATTGCAGGGAAGGAACCTGGGTTGCCCAGTTCGGAAAGGGCTACGTCGGGTCTCACCAGGGGGTAGCTTGCTGACGCATCAGCCAGTCTATTTCTCCCAAGCACCTCCTGATAGCTCCCTGTCGTCAATTCTCGAGGCACTGTGATTGACCACGGCTTCAACTCTGCGGCCGAGTACAATTGGCGTCGTCGAACCAGTCCATGATAGGGCCGCTTCCGCCGCAGTGACTCCATCACGGTAGGCGTCCCATTCCGTCACATGCCCCAATGTCCCTCCTCTCCGTCTTCCGCTTGCCGACCAAGCTCCGGCGGCGTGTTAGGCGGAACCGGATGGCCGTCCTGCTGGCCCTCGCCGTCCTCGCCCTTGTCCTAATCCTCCCCTTCTACTCCATCTACTGCGTCTACAAGCCGCCGCGATACCTCATCAGCTACCTACGCTCAAAGTATCCCGATGTCCTGTTCGAAGTCACAACGACCGAGAAAATCATGGCGCTGTCCCTCGACGACGCGCCCTCTCCATACACCGAAGAGATCATGGACGTGCTCAGGGAGAACGACGTCCATGCGACCTTCTTCGTCATCGGCTCCCAGGTCGAAGGCCGCGAGCAGAAGCTGCAGAAGCTAGTTCACGAAGGCCACGAGCTGGGCAACCACGCCATGCGAGACGAACCGTCGACGTCGCTAAGCAATGACGACTTGGAAAACCAGGTCCGCCAAGTCAAGTCAATGCTCGTCAAGGCATATGAAGCGGAGGGGAAGATTCTCCCCAACAATTACTTCCGCCCAGGCTCTGGCTTCTTCAACTACAGGATGCGCGACATGCTTGGCAACAGGGGCTTCCGCATCGTGCTGGGCAGCATATACCCCCACGACCCGCAGATACCTTATCCTTCGGTCAACGCGAACCACATCCTGAGCATGGCTCACCCGGGAGGCATCATTGTGTGTCACGACAGGAGGCGCTGGACGGCTCCCATGCTACGGATAGTGCTGCCCGAGCTGAAGAAGCAGGGGTACAAGATTGTCACAATCACAGATTTGGTCACGGCGTACGAGCCGCTAGGTGGCCGGTAGAACACAGGTTTGACTTTTGGAGCTAATTGGGATTGCTTGACTGGGCATGTGCATCACGGTTCCACCTAGAAGGGTGCGCATCGGAGTTGGTCAAGGAACATGTCGGATCTGGTTGGCCTTTTCATAAGGCTGGTAATTCTCTCTGATGCGAGCTAGATCGTCTCCAAACAGGACTTGTAATTGCGAGGGAGGGATATGGCAAGAGCTCACAGCACAATTTCCAACGAACCATCCTCGCGCAGCAGCTTGAAGATGCCGTAACGCGGCGATGTGAGGCTGCACCACGGTTAATACACCTTGTACAACACGTAACATAGAATAGAAATATACCCACGTGAAATCAAGTGTGCCGGTGACAATGGATCTACATCCGTCGATGAACTTTCGCGCCGCCAGCGCCGCCTCGGCATCGTCCTCAGCGGCCCGCAAGAGGTCTTCGGCCGCGGCGTCAAAGTCCCTCGCCGCGTCGGCAATCTTCCCGCACACCTCGTCGACGACCTGGTCGAGCGTCCTGCCGGGTCCCAGCAGCGCGGCAACGACGTTGATCACGCAGTCGGTCGACAGCTCCTTCTTCAGCGACAGGACATCGTTGAACAGGCCGAGGATAATGCTGACCTGCCTCTCGAGCGCGCGGGCGTGGGCCGACTCGGCGACGGCCGGGGCGAGCGGGCGCAGGCCGTTGGCGTAGGGGACGAGCGCGCACAGCAGCTGCCCGGCGACGGTGCCGATGCGCATCTCCAGGTATGCGTCGTAACCAGGGATGCGCCCTCGCAGCCGCAGGTCCTGCTCCTGCGCGCAGCAGCGGACGAACAGGGCCACCTCATCGTAGGCGCGCTGGCGCTGGGGCGGCGCCGACGACGCGGCGAAGGACGCGCCGAACTCGAGCAGGGCGGCGCTGATGGCGTCCGACGGCAGCGCCCCGGCCTCGTTGCCGCTCAAGCCCAGCGCCGTGCTCGCCGTCCGCAGCGTCGCAGCCCTCCACGCCTCGGCCCTGTCGTAGTCGCCCGCCAAGTCCCCCTCGTTGGCGTCCACGGCGTCGTCCCAGAGGACCAGCCACACGGCGAACAGGCCCAGGGCGCAGGCGGCGGGCTCATCGGCGTCCGGGTACCACAGGGCGGTGAGGCGGGCGAGGTCGTCGCGCAGGCGGCGCTCGAGGAGGGGCTGGGCGGCGGCGATGTGGCGGATGGCGGCGTCGACGCGGGGCTGCAGCGGCGCCGGGTAGTGCCGGTTGGCGCGGACGGCCGGCCAGCCGGCGAAATACCGCCTGAGGTCTGGCACGCGCAGGGTCTGGCCCTTGAGGGCGGCGACGACGGCGGCGTGGTCGAGGGGAGCGTCGCCCATGGCTTTAGCGGCGAGGGGCAATGTGATGGTTTCCTTGGTTCGGCTACCGTGGAGTCTGTACCATGTGCGTGGTTTTCTTCGTGATACGGGGAGTTGACGAGATGAGACGGCGATGGAGTTTGTTGTAGCAAGGCTCGGATACTTACAGCGGTGGCTGGCGAGCCACGATGTGTACCGGTAGCCTCCTCACTCAAGGGCCTTCCGAGACACAACGCCTTTAGGTCTCGCGAGGATGGGTTGAGTTACCCTCAAGTGGCCAGGCTTTCTACAGTTGTCACCGAATGTGGAACATCGACACACGATCCGAGGACTACTCATACAACACAGCTTAGCCGAAAACCAAGACTGCGATGATCAGTGTTACAGGACTACAAAGGCATTGTTCTGTGTTCCCAGGCCAGTCTGGCGAACCGTCCCAGTTCCGTAGGTGAGTGAGACCCGGTCTTCTTTGGAACATGCGTGAAAATGGTCGATGCAAAAGGCTTACTTCACTCTTCCTGGCTCAGCTCCACCTGAATGTAAATTCTCCGAGGGAACGTAGTGGCTGCTCAAAATCGCTAAATATTCTCCCCATCTGATCCTCGACCCCCTTCGACGATGAAAACGGTCGCCACATTGCTGATATGAGCTCGTGCTACCCGTCATATGGTGTAACACAATGTGTGTGGAATGTGACAGGTGTGTCCATCCCACATCCCACCGTGCTCAAGACAAAGCCAAGACCGAAGCGAACGACGTAGGCTGCCGGGGGGGGGGGGCGCCGAGAGGAGTGGCGGCTCACTTCCTAGGAAAGGATACTACACGTAGATCTTACGGGAAGCACGGTTTTATGACATATCAAGACACATAAGCCGAATGCTGGTGAATGCGCCGAGCTCGACAACAGTGAAGAGAGAACAAGGTCAATCATAATAAAACTAAGAAATAGGTGCTGCCTCTGGCGGGCGCCTGGGAATCGTCAACCTCCCCTCGTATGAGCTACATACATATCGTCAAAGTGCAGAAAGACACCAACATATCCACCAGTGTCCACCGGATAAACGCCCCCTTCCCAAGATCAAATCTGTTGTCTGGTATCCACGCGAGTACTCCTGATTCAGCCAGCCTATACACCCAAAGTAGAGCCGGACCAGACTATGTGCATATCCCAAGGATTGGCAACCCCTTGGCCTGTCTCCTCATCGTCGCCGAGAGATTGTCCGTTAAAATATTTACAATGTCGAAAGTATTCTCCTTCCCCCCGTTCCTCATCCGATGGGCTCGTTAGATCCACAAAGGTCCAGCAGTCTGCATGTCTGGAACCTCTGGGAAAAAGCTGGACGTGATCTGGTCCAGCTCCAGAAGATATTCGGCGGGAGAGAATTGCGCAAGTCCTTTGGAGAGAATGTATTCCTCATCCTCATCGTAGATCCTCGGTTGGCTTCGGGGCTCTTCCTTGACGTACTCCTCAACGAGCTCCGTGACCTGTGCGAGCTCCTGACCAAAGGGATGAGACTCTTTTCCAGCGGCGGAGACGGGTGTCAGGGGCGACCTTGGCATGGGCATGGGTGGCGCAGAGAGCTTGACGGAATGGGAGGCAGAAAGGTAAGACGAGGCGGACGTGTTGGTGGAAGTGGACGAGGAGCGGGAGAAGGTCATGCTGGGCTTTGACGAGACTGTATGATCCGAGCTCCTGGACACGTTGGATGCGGAGCGTTGGCGGCGGACTGCGTCGTAGGACGCCTTCTTGGCGTTGGAAGCATCTTGCGAGGCCTTCTTGGTGTGAGACGGTGACCTGGTGGGGATCGTAGGAACGTTGAACCCCTCGAGCTTGTCGTCATTGTCGTCTTCAATCTTGGCCGGGACATTGAGGCCGGGGAGATGCCTGGGGGCGGTAAAATAACTTGACAGGTGGTTCGACGCTGGCTCACCAGGGGCAATGTCCGGGCTGGTTGGCGGGGTGGACTCGTTAGTCTTGACGGTGCTAGAGTCGTCCTCGGACCTGCGGGGGGAGCTCAACTCGGTGCGGTTATGAGCGTAGCGGGGGAGGTCGGGCGCGTTGTATGAGAGCATGTTGGTGGTGTGGACGAGCTCGATAGGGGCCGAGATCTTGTGGCGGATGGTCTTTGTGGTGTTGCTGCGGAGAGGCATCTTGGAGGCGTCACCAAGGTCGGTGCTCAGCTTGCCTCTGCGGGTGGTGAAAGCGCGTGCGAGCGACATGATGGAAGAGGGTCTGACGTGGTTGATATGTGAAGATGAAAGTAGTCGGTGCCTTCTGAGTATCGGCACTTTTAGAAAGTGGGCGACGGATATAGGTGAGGTAGGCGCACTGATTGCGGTGTGCGACCGGGAGGATAGAAGGCAACCGAGCCGTCCGAGGATGGCAGCCGCGACCGACGACAAACGTCTTTGACGGCAACGTTGCAGGAGGGGGTTCCCGGCAGGTGAGGGGAACGGCAGTGACCGGCGGAGCGGGCTGCACCTGCAGTTGCAGTTGCGGTTGCAATGCGACCTAAATTTGGAAGGTGGCCCGAGTCGAGTCGGAAGGAACAGCGGAGGTCCAAATCCGCCGGAGAGCTGAACAGCAAGAACTGAATATAGAAATAGAGTAAAAAGATAGAAAGCTGGACGGCGCGCCCAGGGAAAGAGAGAAAGATGAAGAAGGGAAAGGATGTGTGTTTGTTCACCCGGAATCAATCAATCAATCAATCAGTCGGGTAAGCAGGTGCAGGCAGTTTGTTCACCGGATGGGTAACACGGCTTTAGGAGTCCAGTCCTTGTGTCCGCCGACCTGCATGTGACGCAGAGATCAGTCCAGGTAGGGAATGTGATGTGATGTGTGTGTGTGTGTGTGTCAACCGGCTCGCTTGACAAAAGTGAGCGAGATGGTGATGTCTGAGGTAATGAGTGAGTGTGCTTGGAGAAACGATCAACGTTGTTCAGGTGGCCTGGATCGGTATTCTTGCGCAACCACTTGCGGCAAAGAGATGGTGTCCCTTCTTTTCCCTCCTTTTTCTGGCCTTTGGTAAACTTCTCCGAAGTTTTCTCTCGTCTTGTTGATGCTTCCAGGCAAGCGGTCGGTCCTGCGATGTGTTTGAAAATGGAGGAGATAGACTATGGAGTCTGAATTTCGAAATAAATTATCAAGGAATGAAGAAGCCGAGCTTCAGTTCACGACGAACAAAAGGAATGATGGACGTGAACCAGCGGGTTTCGAGAAGAAGAAGTGAAGATGTTGAAAGGACAAGACAGAAGAGCTGCCAGGCGGACGGTCAAGGAGTGAGCCTGCAGGGGAAGAAGGCAAGGGAAACCGACGGGGGGGAAGTTTGGGGAGAGAACCAAAAGATAAGAGAGCGCTACCATGGCTCCAGGCTGTGTTCTCTCGCCAAATCGGACGGTCTGGGGTTCATGGTTAGGGGAAGTGGGAGGGGGTGATCCGTGCCCGCGCGAGCATCGATGCCCGGCCACCTTGGCTCTGCTCCACCAAGGACAAGCACAGACGATCTGCACAACTACTCAGGGCATTTCCAACTTGCCTAGCCTCCGCGGGACTGGGTCTAGGGCTCCAGGGAATTTTATCTCGAGCAGAGCCCGGGGGGCTTCCGTCGTCTCTGCTCCCGTCAGCGACCTTGCCATGCTTCCCAAAGCTGCGTTGAGACTTCCAGCGCAAGGTAACGTACCGGCCTGGGTAGGTGAATGGGTCGTGGTGATGCTCGACATGGGCACGGCACGGCGGTTGGGGGTGCGCCTGCTGGTCGCTTGCCTAATCAGGACAGGCCCATTCCGGTAGGCCGTCCCAAGAGGGCCACACCGAGGCTTTTCTGGCCAGTGGGATCCTCACGGAATAGTGAGGGAAAAAAGGGAACACTCCTCCCGTCTTCCCTTCTGGCACTGCTGTCCACCCACGGACCGGCACTGTGACTACCAGGAACAAGCGCCAGCTCATGGGGGGATGCAGGTGGCTTGAGCGGGTGACCTGGGGCTAGGCTTCCCACCAATCAAGGCGCCGCGGTGCCTGGCATGAGTCGACCTGACCTAAAAAGCCCCCCCTGTCGTTCATCGTGGCAGCTCCATCGTTTAGGTTTTCTCTTCTCCACCCGCTAGTCTCTTTTTTGTCCTTTTTTCCTAGGTACCTACTCTGTCTCATCGAGACCCAGTTCCTAGCTTCCCCATCCCCCTCTGCCGCCTGCCGCCCACCACAACTTAGCGGAGCTTCTAACAAACACTTCCAGGGCACTACCGAGCCAACAAATTTGGCGGATGCACTTCATCACGATGAGGCCCTTTTATTACCGCCCTCGCGGTCCACCAACAGCATCATCTTGACTCGCTCTAGTGCACGATCCGAACTGCCGTGGCGTCTTGCTCTCGCTGATCCATACCACATGGCCGGCGCGTCCCAACGGAAAGGGTTGTCGATGGGGGTGTGGAAGCAACAGCAGTCGGGCGCCACTGAACCTGGCCGCAGGAAACAAAAGCACAGCGCATGCGTGGACGCATGCAGGCTGCGCGTGCGGGAGCTGCATGGCTCATCACATGTGAAAACCTGCCACGGTGCCACCTCGTCACCGTTGCGAATCGCTCGCTTTACACGTGCGTGGCCACTTGACGGCACGTTGCCGCTGGTCGTTTCTTGTGCTTGTCGCCCTTCCTTCTGCATCCTTCTTCCTTCCTCCTGTGCGTCACGCCACGTCTCTGCCCCAAACAGTACCCGTCGTGCATTGAGACCCTGCAGTCGCCCAAACCCGTCGTCGTGAGACTAGCAGTACGCCAGCGTCTGGAATCACCTCGACCATGATCAGTCGCGCGTTGGGACCCTTTTTTACTTTAGGCGAGGAACGGGTCAGGACAAGCAAGGACAAGCAATGACGAGGGCTAGGCTTGTTGGAAAATCTCCTCATGCATGGAAACATGGCCATCTCTTGATTGGCTCGGAGACTCATAATCCTTGAAAGCAGCGTTGTTTCAGACGTGTTAGCGTCCCAAGATGAAGACCCCCTGCCCCTGCCCCTGCCCCTATGGGAAGCCAACCCGTTCGAGTGCCATCCAAGGCCCTCTTCCATCAACGTTTGCCCTTATGCAGCTGTCTGATGCCATAATAGTTATGCTATAGCCAAAAGCAAACTCTCGATGCAGTCGTGAGATTGCCGTTGGATCATTCTGCCACCTGACACAGGACATTATTGATGAAGGAGGTCGCACAACAATATGCTCTAATCAACACAAAGCAGTTTGCGCCGCGAAAAGATACAATGTTATGGCTACATATTCGTATGTTCATCCGTTTCGAGAACCCATGGGGTTGGCATGCAGACAGGAATAGACGAGACATCGCAGGCCAGCCCTCAGCTACATCGGGTGCTTTGGCAGACGATGCTTAGACCCATGCTTCCTCGGTAATCGTTCAGCAGCGAGGAACACTCCGGTCGTACAGGCTGTAGCGCCGTAGCCTTTTGGCTAAAGTGGGAGCTGTCGTTGTTATCATTTATATGAATCTCCAATGGCTTCTTTACACGGATGAGGCGCGTCGACAGTCAATTCATTAGCACGAACCATCCTCTTAGTCCGTGCAACTCTAGGAGTAGTTGATTTGGGTCAGTGTGTAGGTGTGTAGTTCGATGATGAAGATGCTAGCTTCTCTTGCGGCAGCCGTCCTTCCCAAGACATGCCAACAACAGCGACTCCAGCTGTACGGCATATTGAGGCGACGAGAGTGTAGGCGACCTGGACAGCTATCATCGGATGGCCGCCAGCATCCCAGCCTCTCACACATCTCAACTTGCACCAGTGCAAATGTGCTCTCCCTTCAGACGACGCAACACGAATTCGTTCGCTCACCAGGTCTCGTCATCATCATCATCATCATCATCATCATCAGAAGGCCACCCTTTCATCTGGCGTCTCCCAGCGGCGCCATGATGGGTTTCGATCAATATGACACACGCGGGCCGCTTCCGCTCAATGCACAGCCAAGTGATCGACCGCGCGGCTTCCCGTTTCTCTGACAAGACTGCGCAAGGACCAGCAAGTGCCGGCAAGGACTGGCAGGGGGTAAAACGGCCCCATCGGCGTTTCGCGTGCCTCTCCATCGGGAAGGCATAAAAGCCCCCTTGTAATCATTCCAATGTGCGATAATGCGAGATGAGGAGAGGGAGAAAAAAAGAAAATGTGTTTTAATCCTACGTGGTGGTGTCGGCTTCGGCCAAGTCCTGGGCAATAGTTACAAGGGCTGGCTGGTGGGACACGGGATGGCCGTGTTTCCTGCTGATTGCTGGCGTGCAACGCTTCAGATTGTTGATATACCGCCTCATCAGAAGAAGCAAACATCACGGGCTACATCGGTGCTACATTTGTGTCCAAGTGCCACCGTACGCACAAAGTGCGGCTCTTGATCGCCCATATTCACTCCCATCTCGCCAGTTACACGAGACGCCGTACGCTTGACCTTGTCTCATCTTCTTTCTTGCATCTAATCCTCATCCATGGAATCGTCACCGTCGACCTTGGCCCCGTTCTGATTCGTCTCATCCTCCTCGTCGCTCGACTCTTCCTCATCCTGCTCAACCCCGACCAGCCGGTCTTCCACATCCCTGTCCGCCAGCGACGGCACGCGGTCGGCAAACACCTGCCGAACGCCGGCGTTGGTGCTCGTGTCCCAGACGTGCATGCTCCCTGCACTGCCGGCTACCGCCAGCCGGAAGGCAACCTCCGGGTCCGGCGCGAAGCTCGTGGCAAAGACCTTGCCTACGTCCAAGTTGCGCGACACCACCATTGATGGCCCTGTGGGCTGGATGTTCCACAGCTTCACCGTCCGGTCCGTAGACCCCGTAGCCAGGAACCCCGGGATCGCACCGTTGATGTCGAATGAAGACACAGACTCGTCGTGGGCCTGCAGTGTCCACACGGCCTTGGTCGCGGACGGGTCTGACGGCGCGTTGCGCGTGTCGTGGTAGTGTATCACGCCGTTCTCCGTCGAGACGAAGAAGTAGTGCTGGTCGTGGGGATCCCATCGTACGTTCTCCACGTCGCTCTCCACGCCCCAGCGCGGTGCTTTCGCATCCGGGGCTCGCATGTCTGCGGCGACGATTGTCCGGTCGTAGCTGCCACTCAGCAGCACCGTAGACTCTACGCCGTGCCATGCCAACGAGCACACTTTGTCGGTATGGTAAGAGTATGACTTGGCGCATGTGGTTGTGTTGAGATCCCAGAGTTTGACCGTCTTGTCCGCGGATGCCGACGCCAGCAGATTGCGATGTTTCCGGTTCGCCGCAAGCGAAAGCACGGCATCCACGTGGTACTCGTCGTTTGACTTCTTGGATTTCTTCTTCTTTTTCTTCTTCTCGCCGTCCTTCGCCTTCCCACCTTGACCCAGGATTGCGTTGGGGTACATGCTGTCAATGACATCCAGGTCCCAAATCTCAATGTCGGGATCCATCGTTCCAATTGCAACAAAGTTCCCACGTCCGTCCTTGTTCTCTCCCTTTGGATTCACCGGTACATCGATCCATTCGACGCTGAGGGGAATCGCAGGAAGCATGATGTCGTGGTGCACGTAGAGGTTGTCCGCCTCGTCCTCGTAGACATACACCTCGAGATGTGCCATCTCGTCTTCTACCTTGGCAGACAGGATAAGGTTATCCGTGGCCAGAATCTGAAGGTCCTCCTCGTCTTCTTCCCCTTCATCCTTCAAGGTGATGTAAGGGTCGTCCTTGTTGGATTCATAGTAAGCCAACGACTTGATGTTTCCGAATATTCCCGTCGCTGTTCCGTTACCCTGTGTCCCTTCATCGTCATCATCATCGTAGTGTTCGAGATCATACTCTTTCAGATCATCGTCGTCATATCTGTTCGCGTAGGTCAGTACATGAGGGGCTTTGCCATAGTATGCGCGTGGGATGCGCCAACGCACTTGACGGTGGTTTTTGCCTGCTTTGTATCATCCTCCATCTCATCATCATCATTCAACGTTTTTACGCCGCCCGGACTGGCTTCATCTTCCTGGGCTTCCTTCAGATCTTCTTCCGCATCGTCAAGCTGCAGCTTTGCCAGCTCGGCTATTCTTCCGTATTCGGTCTCGTCGAGCTCGTATTTCTTGGGGTATGGCGCCGCAAAGCCCCGAGGGACCCATTGTGCGGCAGTAATCATAGACATGGCGAACAATTGGGTATCGTAATATAAAAGTCTATGCAGAAATCAGAAGCCTTTGCCAAACCTGGCCCAAATATTCCCAACTTCCGTCTCTCCAAATTTTTTGGATGGTGGGGTTTATCGATAAGCTCCCGCAGCGCCGGAGGAACCTCGCCAGATCCTGGAGAGTATCCTGGCTGCACGTCTCGAGTGTAAACAACAAGCTTCAACATCCTGTCAAAGTCGACAAAAATGGGCGACGAGCGAGAACGAGAGTACGACGGCTACAACCCCAAGAGGAGGCGGCTAGAGTCGGTGAGGAGACAGGATGACTATCGCAATGGATCCCGCGGCTCGACTCCTCGAGCTCAGTCGCGGTACGCGCCAACGCCGCCCCGGGATGCAGACCTGCCCGCGCCGACAGACGAGGACTCGCGCGCCCTGGACCGCGACTGGTACGGAGGTGACGAGCTCGGTGGTCACGTCTTTGGCGACGATACGCATAACCCTTTTGCATCGTACGAGATGTCGGCATGGGAGAACCAGCAGCAGGAGTCGGCACGCGCGGAGAAGATGACCAGCCGCTACGATGCCCGGAGGGAACAAAGGCAGAGAGAAAACGACGCGTGGGAAACCAATCGAATGCTGGTGTCTGGAGTGGCTCAGAGAAGGGACACGGGGGCGGACTTTGATGACGAGGAAGCAACCAGAGTCCACTTACTGGTTCACGACTTGCGGCCCCCATTCCTGGACGGTCGAACCATCTTCACGAAGCAGCTAGAGCCTGTTCCCGCTGTCAGAGACTACCAAAGCGACATGGCCGTCTTCAGCAGGAAGGGCAGCAAGGTGGTCAAGGAGGCTCGGCAGCAAAGAGAGCGTCAGAGACAGGCGCAAGAAGCCACCAGCATGGCGGGCACCACCTTGGGCAACATCATGGGATCCAAAGAGGAAGATGGCGACAGTGCACTTCCAGCTGCTGGTGAGGATGATCAGACGGAACGAAAGGGCAACAAGTTCAGCCAGCACTTTAAATCCAACAAAAACGCCGCCAGCAACTTCAGCCAGACCAAGTCGCTGCGTGAGCAGAGAGAATTCCTGCCGGCATTTGCAGTGCGCGAAGATCTGCTGCGCGTCATCCGAGAGAATCAAGTCATCATCGTCATTGGTGAAACAGGCTCTGGCAAGACAACGCAACTCACACAGTTCCTTTACGAGGATGGCTATGGCAGATCCGGCTTGATCGGCTGCACTCAGCCGCGACGAGTGGCGGCCATGAGCGTCGCCAAGCGTGTGTCCGAAGAGATGGAGGTTGAACTGGGCAGCACGGTGGGCTACGCCATCCGGTTTGAGGACTGCACAAGCAAGGAGACGGTCATCAAGTACATGACGGATGGTGTCTTGCTCCGGGAGTCACTGAACGAGCCTGATTTGGACAAGTATTCGTGCATCATAATGGACGAAGCTCACGAACGGGCCCTCAACACGGATATTCTGATGGGCCTCTTCAAGAAGATTCTCCAGCGACGGCGAGACATCAAGCTCATTGTGACATCCGCAACCATGAACGCCAAGAGGTTCTCCGACTTCTTCGGGGGCGCGCCCGACTTTACGATTCCGGGACGAACGTTCCCCGTGGATGTCATGTTCCACCGTTCGCCGGTCGAAGACTACGTGGACCAGGCAGTCCAGCAGGTCCTCGCCATCCATGTGTCTATGGACGCGGGCGATATTCTAGTGTTCATGACGGGCCAGGAGGACATCGAAATCACATGCGAGCTTGTGCAAAAGCGTCTCGATGCGCTCAACGACCCCCCAAAGTTGAGCATCCTGCCTATCTACAGCCAGATGCCGGCGGACCTTCAAGCAAAGATTTTCGACAGAGCGGCTCCTGGCGTTCGGAAATGCATCGTGGCTACGAACATTGCCGAGACGAGTCTGACGGTGGATGGCATCAAGTACGTGGTGGACGCAGGCTACTCCAAGATGAAGGTGTACAATCCTAAGATGGGCATGGATACCCTTCAAATCACCCCCATATCGCAGGCCAACGCTTCGCAGCGGTCCGGTCGCGCTGGGCGCACAGGGCCAGGAAAGGCATTCCGGTTGTACACGGACAAGGCGTTCAAGGAAGAGCTCTACATGCAAACGATACCCGAGATTCAGCGAACCAATCTTTCCAATACGGTGCTTATGCTCAAATCTCTCGGCGTCAAGGACCTGCTGGACTTTGACTTCATGGACCCGCCTCCGCAGGACACGATTTCGACGTCAATGTTCGATCTTTGGGCTCTGGGAGCGCTCGACAACTTGGGAGAGCTCACGGAGCTCGGCCGTAAGATGAGTGCTTTCCCCATGGACCCGTCCCTGGCCAAGCTGCTCATCACGGCGGAGGACTACGGATGCAGCGAGGAAATGATCACCATTGTATCCATGTTGTCCGTGCCCAACGTGTTCTACCGCCCGAAAGAACGGCAAGACGAAGCCGACGCCCAGCGAGAAAAGTTCTGGGTCCACGAGTCGGATCACTTGACGTACCTCCAAGTGTACTCGGCGTGGAAGGCCAACGGCTACTCGGATGGTTGGTGCATCAAGCACTTCCTCCACCCCAAGTCGCTCCGGCGCGCCAAGGAGATCCGCGAGCAGCTCCTGGACATCATTCGCATGCAGAAGATGCAGCTCATCAGCTGCGGCATGGACTGGGACATTATCCGTAAGTGCATCTGCTCCGGGTACTACCACCAGGCGGCCAAGTACAAGGGGTCCGGCGAGTACATCAACCTGCGCACCAACCTGGGCGTGCAGCTGCACCCGACCAGCGCCCTCTACGCAGGGCACCCGCCCGACTACGTCGTGTACCATGAGCTCATCCTCACCTCCAAGGTGTACGTCTCGACCGTCACCGCCGTGGACCCGCACTGGCTGGCCGACCTGGGCGGCGTCTTCTACTCCATCAAGGAGAAGGGGTACTCGGTCCGCGACAAGCGCATCACCGAGACGGAGTTTAACCGCAAAATGGAGATTGAGGCCAAGATGGCCGACGACAAGCGCCGCGAGGAGGAGCGCAAGCAGGCCGAGGAGGAGCGGACGGTTAAGAAGGCGGCGGTCGTGGGTGGGAAGAAGTTTGTCACGCAGGGGTCGGTCAAGAAGCCCATTGTCAAGAGGAGGGGCAGAGGGTTCTAATTTATAGACTGTATATATATCCTTGTGTACATCTTGAAGAGCGAGCATCCATGGCAGCGTTGCTTTTTTAGGGATATGAGAATAGATGGTTAGGCCAACGACATCTCTATTGCTTCAACGGCGGACCTCGAAATCGGCCTCTCCTTCCACAGCGTCACGGTCCTCCTTGACAACCTGGACGACCCGCGCATGGCTTGGACCCTCGTCGACGTCCTTGAAAAACCTGGATAGCACGTCGTCGGCGCCCTGCGCTTCACCCTCTACCTGTCATTCGAACGGTGTTCAGCAAGCAGCCAGAGCGACGATTGGCAAGGTACTTTGCTTGCCTTTTTGTCATTTGTGTTCCGGCACCAGCCGGTGACGCCGTACTCTCTCGCCTTCTTCTGGGTGAAGTACCTGGGTCTGATTTAGCATCCCAACCCCGTGATCATCCTTTCGTGTGCGCAGAACGTACCGGAAGCCGACTCCTGTTGTGACGTCAGTGCATGTTCAGATACTGAAAAAGGGTCGGCATGAAGGTCTTACCCTGGACGCTACCGTGGACTACGAAGAAGACCTGAGAGAATGTTAGGGGATCGTGGTACCATCAATGCTGTGGGTGATGAACATACTCGCTTCGTCATTTCGGGTGTAGTTTTCGGATGTTTCCGAGGTGATGAGATGTAAGACAATTGGGTGCATTCAAGTAATAAGTAGTAGGTGAGAGAGTGAGTGAGGTGGGATGATGGGTGGTGGACCTCGATTCACATGAATACTCCCACGCCAGGTGTCCACAGTGCAGGGTGATGCAAGAACCCCTCCACTAAGTCTCAGCCCTGCCGTGCCGCTTTTACCCGCTGTCAGACAACAACCACACGCGCTCCATCTTGGAATCTTGATGCTGCCTAAATAATCCTCTAACAGGTGCTTCCTCCCGTCTTCGTTGACAAGAGGCACGTCAGCATTTTTTTTTTAATACAGTGCCGGTTGGCCAGGGGCACTGGGATATGATGATTTCTGAGCCTACAAGTACCATATCGATGACTCCGGCTCGAGGACCAACACAATGAGAGCGCAATGCAATCTCCTGCACAATCACTCCAGTTAGCCGCGGACACCGTGGAGGATGACAAGGCCATGGCAGCATATCACGATGTACATGGGGAGTGCAGCGGCTCCCTGACCAGGGGCCGGGGGACAAGCGCGCACATATGGCCAAAACGCCTGTGCATGGGACCTCAGACAATAGCGGAAACGCAGGCAATGATGACTCCTGAGCCTGACACCAGAGACCTCACGTATGGAGAGTTCACACTGGGGGAACATTCAAAACAAGTGCGCAATAAATGCATTGCAAAGCCTTCCCGTGGCTAGTATTGGGAAAATTGGTTGACAAAAGGCATGTCGTCATATGACGATATAGTGCCAGCATCGCACCAGCTCCACGAACGGAGATTGATCTCGGCCCAATTTTTTCATTTGGTGCAGGAGTCAAGAAGCTCCTCATCGACTGCTGAGTCCCCAGGAATGGCTTCCCCGAACGAGCTAGGGTTTCTGAAGATAGGAATAGGCGGCCGCTGGCCAGGAAAAGTGGAAATGGTTGCCACTGTCTTGACAATAATAGGCATACATAGTTGTCTAAAGGCCTAATCCCACAACACTAGATAGGCGATGGACATGGCTTGCTTTTACACGTAGGCTACAGTTTCGTCTCTTGCACTCATGTACACATTTTGCGATTATTGGTCACAAACGATTCTGTCATCTACCTCTTTATCTTGCATTCTACCACGGTAGACTTGCGCAAATATAACCCCATGACTTAATCACTGTATGCTTGGTGCAAATAGCATAATCACAAAACCCTCTCTCTGTCAAAAACTCCCGATTCTGAAGACATGACAAGCCGTCATACATGCCTGCATCCAGGAATAGTAGCTAGTTGGATGCTCAAAGAAAGCCTCCCGCATCTACGAGCAGTTGATATTCTAGCCTCATGTGGACCGACACGGAACATGCTCATTATATGTCCCTCCTTCGAAAGAAACGGAATATATCACACCCCTTGATCTACAATCCCGTACTGTGATAGGGTACTGGTAGCCCCCAGAACCAGTTCGGGCCACACGGGGGCAGGCTCTCAGACACGCAGAATTTTCATCCGTGTTGTCCAGACTTCATCTACTAGGAGTCGAATAGACATGATCAGAGTAACCTGCTGCGTCCCGACTTACACGCTCCCCAGAAATGCCATTTCCTAAACAGGCAATCCGGCAATCCAACCACAGACTCATAGCAGCACGAGCACTAAACCATTTAGGCCTGTGGAGAACGCAGGGGTGCTTCTTCCATCCCAGTCCAACCCGCTTCCATTTTGTTGACTGACGTTCATCCTACCAACCTCCATCATCAATACATCCACCAAAATGGATCCCCAACCCAACGAACCACCAGCCGCCGACACCGTCCGTTTCCGACCTGGTAAAAAGCGCAAGGCCTACCGGCAGCGACTAGAAGATGACGCCGAACCGTCACAGTTCCAAGCCGAAGCCGCAGTCGACCAGCCTACCCCAGTCACAGCGGCGGAGGCGACATCGACGCCAGACCAAGACAACGATGACAAGGAGGAGGACGAGGGTGCTGTGCTCGCCGCGCTCAGGCTGCGAAACGCCCGCCGAGCAAGATTCCGCGGCGTGGGCTTCCGCTCCGACGCGCGCCCCGACGAACAGCAACTTGTCCTGGCCGACCACCATGACGACTTACCCGCCGAACGAGAACCCATCGTGACGGGCATCGCAGACCGCTTCACGCACCAAACCGGTCTCATCGGCGCGCTCAACGATAAGCACATGTATTCATTCCCTCAAAGCGTACCCGGGAAAACACCCCAGGGACATATACTAATCATTCAAGGACCCAATACATAGAAGCACGCCTCTCCAAACGTAGCGCCCAAGAGGGCACGTCCAGCGCTCACAACCACAGCAATGGTTCTACGAGCCTAGCATCAGCCGCGGCCAACGATGCATCGATCCCGCACGATCAGTCTGTCCTGCGAGGCAAGCTGATGGAGGTTGACCTTGCGCAAGTCGCCGCCCCGGCACGTCCTGGGCCAGCCGCGCCAGATATCCTAGAAGGCAGCCGGAAGAAGCCGCGCCTCGGCAAAGACGGCAAGCCCTGGAGGTCGCGGAACCGCCGTGGCAGCGACGACATCAAGCGCGATCAGCTCGTCGAAGCATTCCTGCACGAGAATAGACGTATGTGGCGCGCACCTTTCCTACCCCGTATGCTTCTTTGCTGTGAGCTGACATTACCCGCAGTCGATGTGTACGATGTACCAAAGCCGTCGGAATCGGTACTTTCGCCGGGAGAGGAGGCAGACGGCGCCGCCGACGAGCGTCTGGCAGAGCAGTTCAAGAAGCAATACCTCGACGACATTGCCCAGCGGAAGCAGCGGAAGAAGCCGCCACAGCCTGTGCGCCAGGTCAACGAGGATGTTCTCAAGGGAC
Source organism: Stachybotrys chlorohalonatus IBT 40285 (assembly GCA_000732775.1). Taxonomy (NCBI): domain Eukaryota; kingdom Fungi; phylum Ascomycota; class Sordariomycetes; order Hypocreales; family Stachybotryaceae; genus Stachybotrys; species Stachybotrys chlorohalonatus. The sequence goes on along the minus strand of KL659196.1, from coordinate 35,516 downwards.
CGAAGCTCGGAGGCAGTCGGAACTCGAGGGCAGCGATGCGCGACCTCTTGCTCAAAAAGGAAAAGGAAACAAAGCGTTGATACTACTGATTAGCACCGCACTTTCAAACACATCATCCATGACAAAGGCAGATCATCCACATCAAGCAGTTGACAGAGTCGTGGTTCTAGTTTTCTGGCAATTCGCATTTCTAATTCTACTGCGCAATTTCCGCCAGTTCATGATGGTCAAAGGCAGTGCCTGAGTGCGATGCCGCACCAGTCGATCACTGCCGCGGCCAACATGAAGCATCGTCACTCATTACCGTCCGATACTCTGAAGTTGAATCAAAAGACAAACGCCTATCGACATCGAGCAACCGACAAATTTTCAAGAAAGCGAGATCAAAGGAAACGCCGACACCTGAAACCGAGCCTTACCGAGAGGAAGAAAATGATGGCATAGTCCAAAAATCAAGGACGATATTGTGATTGCATGCGAGGGATGGAGGCAGTCCAACGGGACTTGTGCAAAGGAAGAACGAGCAGTTATCATATGATCAGAAAACATATCATGTGGCAGTAAAAGAGTGACCGAGATGCTATAGGCATCGTCGTTCAAATGCAAGTATATCATGCAAAAGCGTCGCCAAGTAATCAAGATGACTCGTGAGATCGTTGTACGGTCGGATATTGACGTCAAGGCAGTTGAGGCCAGTCGTGAATGCTAAAGGCGGGAATCATCGGGGTTCAGCCCTCATCTGATATCGAGCTGGAATGGCTTGAAGCGACCCCCGATTGTTGCACAGCGGGGACACTTTCGGCGCGCTCCTTGCTCTGCCATTAACACTTCAACGCAAGCTGGACAGAGGCCGCTGATGCATTCTGTGCAGGCGTACGACTCTTTCAGGCGAGAAATACACGAACAGGCGGCGCAGTATATCTGGATGTTATGCGCTGAATATGTTGGTGATGAGTCTGACAAGCCGCGAGATCCCATGTGAAAGTTCTCTCCGCTGTCGCCGCTCTCCACGGACGGGAAAGGCTCGACGGCATCCTGGTGGTTAGAAGGAGGTGTGAGAGCCTGCTGTAGCGGCGAAGCTTGGTAGTTGTTGGGTTGGAAGTGTTGCTGTTGATGAGAGAACGGCGGCAACGACGACCGATGGATGGAGACTGGAGATTGAGGCACCTGCTACGACATTAGTACAAGTAGCAATAACACTTCGACGAGATGAGGAAGCCTACCGGTGTGCGATCATCGTCGAAGTCGCCTGCTGCAGATGCAGCCTGGTCTGCTGCGTCAATCAAATCTTCCCAGCGTTTTCCATAGTCGGCCGAGGGTTCGGCACTGAGTGCCTTCCTGTCACTTATGCCGGGTCGAAGGCGTTCTTCATTCTGGATACGTCGCAGCCAATCAGCAGCAGAGCCTCGCGAGTTCTTCTTTTTGTGATGGGACTCTCGGCCTCTTTTCGTGATCGACTGCTTCCGCGGTCGGCTTGGGCCTAATGGACGTTGTAGCGGTGGCAGAGTCGAGGATCGGCCGGGAGGTGTGGTTGCAAGTAGGGAAGGGAGGATTTCGCGCTGACGGTTCGATTTGATGGACGAGTAAGGGTCGCTGGTGATGTCGTTGGGAGGAAGATGCAATGGTGGCAATTCGATTGATGCCCGAGGGTTGCGACGCCCGTCTAGGTCGGAATTGTAGCCCTGCACGGTTCTTTTGTCAGCCAATCTGCCTCAGTTGACGATGCTATCGATACGCTCGATAGCAGGCGATAGGCGCGGGGTAGCTGCATACAGCATCCAAGTCATGGTCCCTATCGTCTTGAATCCCGTGAAGCTCAGCTAATACAGCCGCAGCTGTGGCAGCTCCCAGTATCGAGCCCGGCCCATGGAAATGATCACCCGGCCTGGGTGTCCCGGGATTGCTGGAATCTTCCCTGTAGTGAGGATGCCGGTCTTGAAAGCCTTTGGGATTCTTAACAACGCAAGCTGCATTTGACGGGGGCGAGGGGAGCATACTCTGTGTGGCGGAACTGGGACGGTCGGAGGGCGGCGTATTGATCATTAAAAGAAAGCTTTCTTCGGTCGCAGGAAGCTTCGAAATGTAATGCTCCGGATGCGCTCTCCGAATGTGCTCTTGCATTGAGCGGTATCGTTTCTCCTAATGTGACCAAGGTGGCCATGTTAGCACACGCAATGATACCGAGGTGAATGAAGACCTGAGGCACGACCTGGACGGGTGATGCATGCACTGCGGTCACCCTGTCGTTGCGCCAGGTGGTGGTGGGGAATCGCCCAATTCGTGAGGAACACTTACGCCGATACATCGCTTGCGGCAGCTCGAGCCATCTTGGTTGCGAAGAGGGCAGACGACCTCGTTATTCGAGTCGGTAATCGAGAAGGACGAAGTTAAGGATGAGCGCGGCGGCATCTTGACCCCACCATGCAGGAGAGAAGGTCTTTAGGACAGCCGTGATACGAAGGAATGAGGGCACTTGAAGGATGCTCAATTGAAGTGGCAATAGCTACTTATATCGAACTCTGGAGCTCTGGCATCTCAAAACGAGGCGAATGAGTAGCCGACAGCAAGGGCAAAGCCAGAATACAAGAAGCAAATGGTTTTGAAGGATACAAAAGGTGAGTTTGTTCAAGGTGAGGTAGTAGCTAGGTAGAAAATGATCGATGATGAAGAGCAGAAGCAAGAGCTTGCAAAGAGGGTGGGCAAGAGTGTGGGAGAAGATGGGAGGCGAGAGGATAAGAGGGAGTGAAGGGGAGGGGTGGGTAGAGAGGGGGTGTGGATGGCTGGCTGGCTTTGAGTCGGTCGAGAGATCAAGAAGGCAAAGTACGACCAGGTACTTGCTTGGGAGGCAAGGCTAGGTGAAGGGCAGGTCAAGTCAAGTCATGTGCTCCGGCAACAAGGCCTATCTATCAATGCTAATAAGGCAAAGTCCGGTGGATGAGGTGCCGAGGATGATGTGAGGTACTGCACGCAAGATGAGCCCGTAAAGGCATAGATGTAATCAAGTCAACGAAGACTTGAGGCGAGCCTAAAGTAGCGCATTATGATGGGTTAATGAGAGGCTCATGTCGAGCGGTAGCGAACGGCGTTTGTGAACCTGGGTAGAGGCTGGAGCTGGAACAGGTGACTTGAACGAGCTTCCCCCGCTGTCTTCTGCAGGCGTGGGTGGCGGAGCTTTTGACCTGGGTAGCTGTGCAGAGCGAGAAGGGAGCTCTTTGGTCCCGGTGGATGGAGCTGCGCAGAAGCAGCCACAGGTAGGTACAATTGTGATTCGAGGCTTCAAGGACCAGCTCTGCTCATCGACAACCTCGAAAGGGTGGAATGACCGGGGTATCCATACATTGGTCCAATGGGGCACCCTAGAGGGGGTTTCGACAACAAAAAGGATTGTACACAGCGCAAGACTCGGGGTTCCTGGTGATCTGCCTCATACGGGACTAATGGCTAAGGGCGTAGCCAATGGCGAGCTGGAGACCGAGCTGGCCCCCCCGGATAAAGCAGACACGCAAGACGAGCACCCCCACTGGGCTGGCTCCAAGGTCTGCACAGGTCCAAGATTGGCCTCAGTTGACGGAGGGGTGCTGGGCACACAATGGCGAGCTAACCGCCAGCACGGCAGAAGGTACGGTAGCTCACCTTGGCCAACAACGTGACTGTTTCAGCCGGAGGATAAGGCGTTCGCAGCGAATGACTCGTCGGCGTGCGAGGTATGAAGCGGCATAGTCGTGGCGGCGGTGGCGGGAGGGAGGGAGAGGTGATGCTGTGGGATGGGCATTACCGGACATTGGAGGACGGAGGCTGCCCGCCCTGGAGCTTGCTGGCTTCGCCAAGAAGAATTAGTCCTGGAGCTGGCTCAGAAGAGGGAATGAGTGATACGGGCGTGGAAGCAGAGCCCCGGAGCAGAGCGCCAGAGCGGAATCATCAATGCATATGAGGTCCCGAGGTCCCAAGGCCCCTCAGCTGCTGCTGTGGGGAGGAGTGGAGAACTAAGGTACTGTACTGTAGGGACTCCTCAATTGCATGGATGGCAAGGTGGAGGAGGGGTGTGCATGGGCGCGATAGGGAACCGATAGCGATAGACGGCGCTGGAGTTCCCTGGCTCGCTGTTCAATGCCGCAACAGGGAAGCTTCGTCGGCCGCAAGGCAAGTACCTACCTAATTGCCTCCTCCGTGGGCTGCCCAGACGTCCACTAGGCAGTCTGGCTTCAGATCGCCTAGGAATATTCTTTCGACGATGTACCCCAGTCAGCAATTGAAGGATGATGTTCTTCCCCGTGCTTCTTGACGAACGAGCGGTAGAAAAGAGTTGAAGCCAGAGTCATCATCCAGACACCGCAAAGGTGCCTAGGCAAAGGTACGACCTAGTGCGGTGTGGTTTGATGTGGTAGGAGCTCCTTCTCTACAGTTCAACTTGAGCCGGGCGTAACCTGGAGGGGAAAGAGCTAGCTTCCAGGCTGGCTAAGCATACAACAAAGGCATTCCAGAGATGAGTCAAGGAAGCTACGGTCGCCCCTCTGCACTTGTAAGAGGTAGGTACCTTACCCTACATGTGAGCAAGTAACGCTCGCTTCCTTCAAGCCTTGTCGAAAAGGGGTGCCGTACTAACTTCCAAAGCATCTTGTCTTTGCAACTCCCTGAAAAAAGTCCTTCCTCTTGCTCCTTAGGCACAGCCTCTTCCGCCGGACCCTGATTCGAGTGATAGAATCAACAAAGGCCCACCGAATCTGGCTTGGTTCTGATTAGTTCGCTCTCATCTACCATAGTCGGCGGGGCCGAGCATGGCCAAGACTCAGATGCCAACTGCCACCACCCCACCCATGGAGCAACCCATACGCCCTAGAACGCCGACAAGAAGAACCTCGCTTGCTCCACAGCCGGCGGTGTCACGTGGAACTGAGCAGAGACAAGCTAAATATTGACTGATGGAGGGGCAGGGATAACAGTGTTTCGGGCTGTGGCAATGTGATTATATGTCGGTTGGTGGTCGTGCAGTTCATACCGCTCAGGCACAGAACCGCTTGCCCAGAACGATGGACCCAGGAACCGTCGAGTCTTCTTTGCATGTTTGTGTGTGGGTCTTCCAATCGAGGCGCCTGGCTGACATCACTCTAGTGCTGGAGAGACCTGCTGGCGTCCATCCGGTGTGTGTATGCACGTGGGCAGACGGAATGCTTGTAGAAGACGAGAATGCCTTCTTCTATTTCAGCGCATTGCCTCGTGCGGGAAACGTCAACCGTGAAGCTTGAATACAGTCAGCCCTGAACCGAAGTATGGCGCATTCACCGTCGCATTTATGGTCACGAAGCAACATGGCAACCCTGATTTTCTGACCCCGGATATAGTCCGAAGGGGCTCGTGAACTTTTTTTTTTCTCTTTTTTAATCCGGCTTTATTGTAGGCGGTGACCCCGCGCTATACCGCCTAACACCAATGAGATGGCGCGATGCATGTCAGGCTGGATAGCGTGCAGCATCGTGTCCACCACAGCTGTTAGTCACAACCCCTTGTCCGGGATCCCGGCTACAGGAGACCGACTTTTCAGGACGAATCAACCCGTTCATTAAGACTATCTCGAAATACGGCCCAAATTAGAGGCACGTTCAAGCTCCGGTAGGACGAACGCGATCATACTCGTTCTCGACCTTGAAATTGACTCGAGGAGCCCTTCCTGAGTCAGTTGCTGCTTACCTTCATCATGAAGCGTTGGGCCACAAAGTAGGTAGCGTGGTTGAACACGCGCCACTCAGCCTTATGCCAGGTCCACCGCTGCGGAATATCGACGATATCCCTTCGACAGCTCATTCTCAGGTCTTGATCACCACTTCCTTGGCGAGATGTTCTTATTACATCTGAAACGAGTTGTGTCTCATCGGAGTCGCAGGCGCTCGATCCTTACCATCAACCATAGCCAGATAGATATCCTGTGCTACCTTACTCGCAGTCAACCTCACAGTGCCTACAGGATGGCATTGGAGCTTGATGACACACAGAAAAGCTTACAAAACTATACGTCACGTTCATCTTGAGTGCGGGCTTGCCTTCACCGCAAAGAGTCAGACCACGAGGGCAGAAGGATATTCTATCAAATCACCACCTGTGTCAGGTGTCCTAGCGTAGATAATGGTGCATCAAGTGACATGGACTTGAGCTAACCACTCCCTTTGTCCTTTTTGCCGCCTCTGTTCGCATAGCCCTGGGTTTGATTCATACGAGGCATAGCAGAGCGACTCTTGATACGCCCAACCCTTGGCTCAGTCACCCATTCCACGTCTGCAGTCGGGGTCGTCATAAAGCCGCCAGCCATGGCATTATTGTTGTACCAACTCGCCAGCATGCTCTGTACCTGGAAAGGTTGGCATGATGGGGAAATAGTGATCTGGCCTGTAGCACCCAGCGCTACTTGCATGGCCTCGGCTGTGTCCGAGCTCAACCCTACCTCAACTGCTTCAGGATCTCTGTGAGAAAGTCCTCGAAGCTGAGGGTGATGTAACCGTCACGGTCTTCATCGTATTTCTTGAAGACATCCGTCATTCGCTTGAGGGAGATGCAGGCCTGGACAAAGAGGTCGAAACTCATGACACCCTCGCTTCGCTTGTCGTAGGAGCGGAATAGTAGCTCAACAAATTGAGGGCTCAGACGGTAGCGGAAGGCAATGAGTGCATTGGTAAACTCGGGAAGGGAGATGTTACCGCTGCGGTCAGCGTCGAATCGGTCGAAGAGGGTTCGCCATGACGCGAGAAAAGACCACAGGCCGCAAAACTCGTCGAAGCCAATAGTGCCGCTACGATCGGAGTCGAACATGCGGATCATCATGCGCACTGTGTGAGGGTCGAATGCAGTCCAGTCGCCGTTGACCAATGCCGCCGAGAGCTCTTTTTCGGAAAGTTGGCCGGTACCTGCATCGGAGGCGTGTTAGTTACACTTAAAACGGCAGTGCCGCTTTGTGGTTGAACAAAGCCCATTGCGCGTCAACACGACAGAATCACACGTACCATCCTTATCGACCGCACGGAAAAGGGGGAGCAGAGTGGAATCCGAGGAAGAGGGGTTCTCCGCGGGAGAGGGAGGTGCCCGCGACGACGAAGGTACACGGTTCGTGGCCGTAGGACGTGGGCCTGAAGCCGATCGCGGGGGCGAGCCGAGGCCAGTCGGGCTCTGGACATGGTAAGAGTCTCGAGGAAGTGGCGGCGCTGGCTTCTCATATCGCTGCTGCTGAGGAGGAGGAACGGCAGCCGCGGGCTTGGGTACGGATCCTGGCCGCTATCGAGATAAGGCTGTCAACATTGCGCGCTCACCAAGGGCTGGGTCTCGAAGGGCGATTGGGCTCACGTTTTCCGGTTCTGCGAACCTAAGAGAAGAGTCAAGTTAAACACGATGTCTGGAAGTATGCCACGCCCGAACCCGAAACTCACCTAGGCAGGGCGTCTGGGTCGTATGGCTTGTTGTAGGCCATTTTGGAAGTGTTGTCTGCGGGGTTCGATGGCGGAAGAACAGGATGGAGAAGAGTCGCGGAGCAGCAAGAGGACAATATTCGCAGCGACGTTCAACGTTCAACGTACAACGGTTGAGCAGGAGAATATGCGAAAGAAGAAAAACCCCGATGGAGTTTGGGATGCTGGGTCGTGGACAGGTTTCCTTGGAACGGGGTTTTGCGCAAAGTCGGGCGTGCTTTGGTGGGGGGCTAAGAGTTGGAACGGCCCGGGACAGTTACGAACAAGTGGACAGGTACGGCACGCGATACGGGACGAGGGCTGATCAAGTGTACTGTGTCACAGACGGGTTTGACTGGCCGCTGACCGCTGGCCGTACCTAGGATTATCCTGATTGCACTCGTCCTCTGTTCCATATCGAAACCGACCCTTGCGGTTGGTCATTGCGTCAGTCGTAACGGGCTTCGGGCTTCCAGATTCCATGCAATCCATCCATCGTGCTACCGTTGCTCGCATGAGGTCTATTTCGTAGGGGACCTGCAATGAGGGGCAGCCGGCTTCAGCCCACTAAACGCACGGCTAGTAATTTGGTACAGGCAGCGTGCTGTGGAGGGGCTCGGTGGAGTCTCGGTGGACTCCCTTGTGAACTGAGCCCTTTTTCCCAGCACAAGCAGGGCGCTCTCTTCAGGGAGGTTGTCCTCTGTAGGAAGCCGACTGGGTGTGGGATGAGACTTGTTCTTCAATGGGCCTGGATGCTGCTGCTGCCTTGTTTGCAAGCGGACGAAGCACCACGGTGGCAGGTATGTCCTTGCGACTGAAATCGCCGCGCATGGACGTCAACACCCCCCTTGGCCATTATCATACCATGAGATAGCATCCCAACAGACGCCCAAGCAGCTGGCCTCTACTGATGTTTGCGCGCTACAAGGCTGGTGATTCACTTGGGAGAAGAGGACAGCACGCCCAGCATGACCGAACGTTTCTACGCGGATGCCCCTTCGCCATGGTTCTGGGCGGACAGAAACGGCCCCCTGGAAGTCCCTGTGGAGCAGCAGCCCCCCTCGGCCGCTAATCCGGGACGCGATTTCAGATGGACAAGTCCCAAGTCGGCGGATGAGATGACGTGCGCCCGATGCCGGCCCCGTCCAGCCTTCCTACCCGACGTTGATGCAGCAAACAAAGCTTGTACTGCAACTATCGTGTGTGGCAAATCATCGCCGTCTCACCTCGAACGAATTCACTATTTCTGCAGGGACCACTTCTTCAACCGCGCCAGCCTCCACGGTCTTCCCCTTCACTTAGCTCTGACCGCTCGGCTTTGGGCAGGGAATTTTGGCCTGGTGGCGTTGCCTCGTACCTGCGCTCCACGACTCCTCCGCAACCCAAGCGAAGAACAGCCCGTGATACGATCTTTCCAATGACCGCTGACGAGTTCTGGCTGTACGGCTACGGGTGAGTAGCAAACCGTCAACCCTCATAGCTTCACGCCACAAGTATCCAAAGTAGCACGATCTGACCCCCGTTGTCTTAGGAGCCTCATCTGGAAGCCTCCTCCACACTTTGGTACGTACATCAACTCATGCTGCCCTGTTCGTGCGAAGCTTACATGTGATTTATCGAAATAGACAAAAGAGTGCCGGGGTGGGTAGAAGGCTACGTTCGACGCTTCTGGCAGGTAAGTGCTCGGCTTCGACATCATTGACACCGTATCGGCTCCGGACTGATAGTTTGTTAGGCCAGGTACGCAGGCCCTCTTCGCATTTCACGTCATTGAGCTTGACTGGTAATACCTGTTGTAGCCAGGATCACAGGGGTACTCCAGAGGCACCGGGTCGAGTTGTGACCTTGATTGAGAGATCCTTCTGGGCGCAGTTGGCGGACCATCACGACTCCGCCCCTGAGAAGGTTTGGGGCGTTGCCTATCGCATCATCCCTGACAAAGTCGCCGAGGTCAAGGATTATCTTGACATTCGTGAGATTAACGGGTACACCATACACTACACTCCCTTCCGCCCAGCCGACGGTTCACCTTCCATCCGCACACTCGTGTACATCGGTACACCCGACAACGACCAGTTTGTCGGGCCCCAGGATCCCCAGAAGCTTGCCGAGCACATACTCGCCTCCAAGGGACCCAGTGGTCTCAATAAAGACTATCTCCTCAGCCTTGAACAATCTCTCAACGAGCTGAGTCCTGAAAGTGGCGATGCTCACATCAGTGACCTTGCTTGTCGACTGAGGGCTCTTGAACAAGATGCGCACTCGGCGCCGGCGGCGCCACCAACCTCTTCACCATCGAATATGAAATTCAACAATGAGACCAGCACAAGAGAAGTCGAAGAAATCGAGAAGGTATAGAACACATGAAGTAAAAGGGTAAATAAATAGGCTTGATTTAAAGACAGTAACGCATCATCTTGGTTCGAAAAGGAAAAACTTGACTCGAGTTTTGGGTGGCATGACTCTGCACAGGCCAACTCTCCGACCTCTTGCCCATTCCATTCATTTTCGTCATGTTGATGCCATGAATAACACTTGAGGACCGCCACCGATGTCTTTCGAGGCCACGTAAAGGTTTAAGTCCTGATACATGCTTCATCAACTTTCCACATAGCATATCGTCAAGTAAAAAAAAAGCACAGGCTGGCTCAAAGAGCGAAGAACAAAAAGAAATGATCCACAGATCGAAGAAGAATGATCTCAAGAGATGCGGCTGATAAAGAGGCCGCAACAAGGGGCTGAGAAGTTCATAAAGCATGCTCGAGAGAGCATATGAAGGTGCTAAAGAAGAAGAAGACGCAGGGGGGAAAACTTGTCAAAATGGGTGGTATAGAAAGAGAAACAAACTTTCAATGCTCCAAGTTCCGCAGACCGACGCCGGGGAGGATCGGTCATCACCCCGCTTAGGCACCGACAAAGGCCCCCCCAGGGCAGTACCCCCATGTAGTTACACATAGCGTTGCAGAGGTGTATGGAAGAAGACGTAGAGGCTACCACACATTGACTTCGTGTCATGGTCAAAATACAGCCACCCTTCGGGATAGCGTGTCCTAAGAAGCACCTCGCAATGCGTGTACGATATCAGATTTGGCCGTGGAGCCGTAGGTAACATCAGTAGCCTCTTCCGCCTTGAGGGTCATGATGGGGGTGCTGGTGAGCAGGAGGCATAGACACTTGCGAAGGATCGTAGTACCCATACTGGGGAACGGCGTATCCTGAGAGAGTTAGTCTCTCCTCTCCAACGTCAGCGGAGCGTGTCATTTTTACCTTGAGGAGCCGGCATATAACCGGGCTGCGGCTGCGGGTAGCCACGGGGATACGCCATTGGCGAAGACATGTCGGGGGCTCCCATGGGGTAGGCAGATGCTGGAATTCCGGTACTATACGGCATCGATGTCGTGTAAGCCGCCGGGCCACCGAATGAAGCTGGACCAGTCCGGTCGCCAGCGGTAAAGCCCCCTCTAGGACCATTGTCAGATGCCTTGTCGACGCGGATAAGACGACCATCGAACCTATGTATTGGTCAGATCATCAGTCAAATGAAGCAAGCTCTTTGGGGGAAACTCACTCGACATTGTTCATAGCGGCAATGGCTTTCTGAGCATCTCCTTCTTGGGTGTATCGAACAAAGCCGAATCCTCGACTTCGACCAGTGTCCCGATCCTTGACCACCACCTTGGGTTCAATGAGTTAGTAAACTTTCTTGCAAATTTCTACAAGCTGAAGGGTGTACTTACTGCTTCCTCGACTGCTCCGAATTCCTCAAACTTCTGACGAAGCGTGTCTCCCTGGGTGTGCCAAGCAAGACCACTTAACGGGTTAGTGACGCTCTCCACATGTTCTAAGTGTAATCTCACCCGATAAAGAGCTTCGACATGTTGAAGAGCAGACGACGGTTGTCAGATATACGCTCGACAGGGGGATCTAAGAGCGCAATGATTAGACCTTGCTACAGGGGGTTCATGAGGGTATGGGTAGATGTGGGTACGGCTTGAGAAGACAGGGGTCGCCCATCGGACCCGGCACATTGGAAAGTGCCCCATCGGGCCGTTCGCGCAGCCACTCGGCTGGCTGCCTTCATGCAGATGTGAGCAATGTAATGCTTCCACGCCTAGGCGGAGGATACCTCGTGTGGCACGAACTCTGCTGCAAGCCCTATGATTTGCTCGGCAATGATAACATACCAAGAAGACTGGGTAAGTCTTTTCGGCAAGCACACAACGGTTTCTTGCTCGTGGAGAAGTCGGACAAAAACGTGAAAGCTGTTGATCGGCTGGAGAAGGGGGCGTGCGAGCAAGCGTGGTTGGGATAGTCTGACTGGTAGCAGAGCGAGCTGATATTGCTTTAATCGAACTCCTGTCGAATCGTCGGAGCAGCAGAATGGGAACGTCGAAGTAGTCCAGAGCGAATCTGACTCGGCAATGTCAGTGAGGAGGACTGGTGCTTTTTGGATATCAGATCTGGACGGGCTGGACGGGCTGGACTAGACTTTATAACAAGTGGTGGCCGAGACGGTAGTTCTGCATCCTCTGGCTTAGTGCGGGACGCCAGACCGAGATGGGATTGTCAAGACCCCGGCACTGAGCCCGTGATGCAAAAGAAGAGACCGCCCACGTCGAGCGTGCAGGGAAAGCGGGCATGGACCCGTTTCCAAACAGCCATCAAACAGAAACATGGGGGAGACCCGAGGGGGGGTTGAGGAAAGAGACACAGAGGTGGGGAGAGCGAGAGAGAGGAAGAGACGATTTGGGAGACGGCAAACCCTGGTCGTGGTTTGATTTGATAGTCGGGCGCCGGAATAAGGACACGAAGCAAGCGTCGCATCGCGTGTCAATCCCCATCACGGGCCCTATTATTAGATAGATGCATCTGGGAAGTTTGGGGCTTTCAGGGGACCCACGAGGCCACGACGTCGAGGGTCCACAGGCGCTGTCCAGAAGGGTTAGGCACCGTGCATGGGGGCCGGGAGCGACCCGAGCTAGGCACTTTCTCTCCAAGTCTGCCCCACTTCTAACCGTCAGCTCTTACAGTATCCGTTTGAGTCTTTAACGACTGAGACTTCGCTCCTGTCGAAACCCACGACCAAAACCCCCTCGATTCTCCCCCCGTCCACCCCAGCAGAAGCGTTTTCTCTGAAGATCGATGCTAGCATCTACGACGTACCATATGTGCTCCTAAAAATAACATCCCTGCGGCGCCTGGCTGTCAATCTCGTGCAGAAAACACAAGAAAACGCGTAGACACGGAGGCACTACCCTGGCCTGCCCGGCTACCTGTTGTTGACTCAACCCGCCTTGTGCGGCTATCCGGGATACCTTATGGGGCCCTCGCATCGACTATGTGCTCCGAGATCCCACGAGGTTCATCCAAAGCAGCCAACATTGCTATCCCCTGACGTTTCCTGCAACCAGGTCCCAGGCCAGGGAATTCCTAGTGACGCTACGATTGGTCCCGTCCACAGCTGATGTACGACGATGCCTATTCCTAATAATAGGATTTACTCTAGCGACTGGGACGCCAACTGTGCCGAGAATCTCTCCGTACCACGAAGCACTGCACACTTTATATCTCTTGCACCACGACCAGGGCCCAGGACGACATGGAAAGATATTCCCCAGCTGTCTAGTTCCGCCGTACTATTTTCCTGCGAAGGCTCCCATAAATAATCATATGCACAAAGACGAGACACTTGATGTCCCAGAGCTTGGCTGGGATGGACAAGGCGGGCGTTCAACGCGTTGCCTGTCTCCAGATAGAGCTGGTGGTGTTTGACAAGACGCGAGGATCACGGCTTGGCGTACGATGTTGGCATCTTATTAGCTTGCCCAGAGCACGTGTGACGGAGGAACCACCATGAAATTTGAGACGAGGTCCTCGTTAAGCGAGCATCGCTTGAACCCACCTGCAGATACATTGGCGGGTTCGACCTGTGTTAGCTACATGGAACGTGCTAAATAGAGCCTATTTGCATATAAGCAATGAAACAGCCGCATATGTGACGTCGTTATGCGTCTGATGTAGTGAGGCCCAATTATGCAGCAAGGGAAAGTAGTCCGATGTTGGTAGCAACGCCTATTGCAGTTGCGCGAGATCGATGTGGAAGTCACGCGTAGCCGACCTTGCCTCAGCTTGAGACGAGGCTGAACCCCTCTTTCAATTAATAGTACAGTGGCCCAGATCTTTGAAGACGCAGCCTACTCTCTACTAGAGATATTGGGCGAGGGCTTGTTGTTCACCTCCGTCCCACCTTCCGATGCTCCCCTATACCCATTCTCGATTGCGTTATAAACATCTGTTGATGTTATGAGCATGACCCGTTAGACGAACATGCGCCGGTCTACGCCAAGGAGATAACCAGGCAGGCTCCAGATATGGCATTGGAATCTTTCGAGTGTGCGTTCTTGAAACTTTCAGGTCTTCTATTTGGCCTGGCTTTGAGGCCAGGCGTCTGGCAGCATGTTCGCTTGCTACAAATCTGATGCTTTCGGAGACCTATCATGTTGCATTTAGGATGAAGTAGCAGTCGTAACGGGTAGGATCTGTGGGCTCCAGGAGCAGATATTTTGGAAGTCGACATGTGTCCACAAGGTGCTTGCCTTGGACAGCGAGGGTCTGCTGTGTCCCTTCGCAGCTACCCCGACCATGACGATATTGCGGGCAGCCTGCAAACCCACATAAGGAAGGATCGTCTAGCCATGCCCATTCACTCTGGGTAAACGCTTGGCGACAAACCTTGGAGATGCATCATCTAACGGCAATGACGACACCCTAGTTTCACTGGTAATGATTCTCCACAGCACTCCTTGTGACGTTGATGCAAGAAGGATTCATTGACGAGATGAAGCATCCTCCACATCGATCTGGTAGAAAATCAGAGCGGGGAGAATCTATGCACGCGAAGGACAACAACCACCTCGGCCGCCTCAATGATCTATCCGTACCAGAGTCCCTAGACAGTCTTGTTCTAACTTGGTTGAGTCGGGTCAGTTCTGCTCGAGAGCAAAGTCCAGTGGCGGTCGACGATCATACACCTACATGGCGTCCACATAACATCACTGTGGCCGGTTTAGAGAGCTGTGGCCCAACCATACATCTGCCTGCCAAGGTCTCTTACATCAGAAGAAGCCCTCGCTTGACAACATTATCTGATGGCAGCGACGACGAACAGCCAAGTCTCTCCCAGCCAGACCAAAGCCCTGACGAGCAGCATGAACGAGCCACGAAAAATCATCTCTCGATGTCGGCGTCTCAGTCAAGTTCCTCACGATCACTGACGCCGACATTCGAGAAGAGGCCTAGGAGAAAGACTAGACCCGACAGGTACGACACAAAGAAACGGCATCAACCACCTCAGCAAGCCAGCGGGGAAGAGCCTCGCAAAAACACGAAAGAGAGCAAGCGCAGACGCTCAAAACGCAAGAAACTGAGGTCAGGCAAAGAGGTCATGGAAAACTTTACCTCGGAGTGTCTACCGAACCAGCGAGTGACGGCAAGCACCCCCATTCCTCCATCCTGTGGCCACCTCGCTGATGATTGTGTCTAGCTAAAGCCAAACCTCGTCGCCGGCCTCTTCATGAACGGACGTTCACCCACCGACCAGCACCGTCAGCCACATTTCTCGCACGAATGATTACTTTATCCTAACCTTGACTAGTTACCGACCTGACTTTCAATGAGTGTCATCGTACTGGCGGCGGCGCTGAGCATAATACGAAACATCAGAAAAGGAGGAGCAGTGCCAGTAAAAAAAGAGCTCGTGATTTCGAAGAGGAAGCGCAGTTTTTCGAACATAGAAGGCCTCAAAAAGGCGGCGATGCCGAATCCCCAAAGGTAGCAATAGGTACAGCGCCTCGGTCAGCTAGGTGTGCATCTGGAAGAAATGGGCAAATTGAACGGAAAGGACACGAATGCTCGGTACAAGACATGGGGCAAGTTGAATTCAGTATCGCCAGTCCCTCAAGAGCCTATGACTACCACAAGAAAACGCGAATCCACGATGTTGGCATACAGAGCTCTCCCACGGTCAGTTGTCTTAATGTAAAGAACGACGCTGGAGCTCCAACACAAAGGCCGAAATCCTCTAGCAGCGTCTGGATACCCGAGGACGTGCTGAGGAAGCTCCAAAAGAGCGGGATTTTCACTTTCGAAAGTACTTCTGGGATATCGAAAGAGCGCGCCTCGCAGACAACTGTTCTCCACAATGATGTCCAACAACCAAGCAGTCCCATGGAAGTTGGCGTTCAGGAGAGTGTGCCTAACATACGAGAGCCAGTCGTATATCACGACAAGGCGGTCATGGTCACTCCAAGACTTCGGCCTTCACCAAAACCCATTGGTTTGGATGTTGCGGAGCCTGGGTGTGGACAAGAACGCCGTTCCACAGATGGCTCTACTCGCAATTCCGAGACAGAACATGTTCAAGTCGTGGGTAATGCAGAATCATGTGAGGTTGTGAGGAATAACGGAATTTCCTTAGAGATGGCACAGCCCTTTGTGCTGGCACGAGAAGAGCACGTCAAGACAAATTCTACGCAGCCCAGGGCCGATGTGGCTGGTTGCGAAAGCCATAACGAATTGCACCAGGCCAGACATCCAGGCCAACCACTGGAAGATCGGGGATACGACGGCCAAGAGCTTCCGAGCACGTGCGGCTTCTCACTGCAGTCCCCAAACCCCTATAAGCATGATGTATCACAGCTGGAAAACACGACTTTCAGTCCTAGTACCTATTTGAGTTACCTCGGGTATCGCCCTTCCATCCAGCCCTTCTCATATAGCAGGACCTTGCCATGTCCACGTGAATTGCCGCAGCCTTCGTACAATCCGCCCGGTATGGCAATGGACGGGTATCCAGCTCACATGGAAGCTTGCCTCCCTTTCGCAGCCTATTTTGATGTTATGCGAACAGACTCTCAACACGACTTATCGGCCCAAGCCCCCGGCTGTGACGAGACACTATTCGAATTCATCCAAAGGACGGAGCGAGAAATATTGTCGGGTGAGGAGGAGCCACTGCATAGCTATGGGAAAGAGTTTGACAGCGATGCCGCAAAGGGTGGATTCTCAGTTGAGCAGTCAGGACTTGAATCTCATAGCTATCGACTTCGTTTTGATAACGACGGTCGCAGCAATCTACAAGCTGGCTTGTCTCATCAGAGTCCTCGTACCGAGAGGCGATTCAGTGCCACCTCTGCATATGCACTGGATCGGAAAGCTTTCGGGATGATGGGTGCGCATGAGGAGACGGATGAGCTAGAGATGACTAGATTTTGGCGGCCAAACCGTTTCTTGTAGGTCAGTCAGGATTGTCAGGATTTTATGATATGGTAGGAATAGTGAAGCATAGTCAGATGGCAATGCAGATTTGGACGCGATCACTCTGGTTCCTGGTCTTTCCACTTGCTCTTGAGGGCGTGCACATCAATACCGCACTGTTCTGCTTTGGCAACGATTGACTTGGCCTTTTCCGCGACAGGGACATCGATCATTTTTCCGTCCAGTGTCCAGGCTCCGCGACCCGACTTGGCTGCCTTGTCGTCGGCAATAGTTGCTCTGACGGCCCATTCAACCTCATCGGCAGCCGGTGCAAACAAGCGCTGAACAAGGTCAACCTGGTCTGGATGGATGCACTGCTTCCCGTTGAAGCCCATGATCTTCCCGTCCTTGCACTCTTCCTCCAGCCTCCTGATGCCGTCAGCGCCACGGAAAGTGGTGCACACCATGTCAATGGCGCTAGGAAGGTTAGCAGCGCGGGCGGCGGTAACAATGGCGGACCTTGCATAGAGGAACTCGGTCAGCGAGGGCGTGCGCGTGATGGACAGGTCGAGCGCAAAATCCTCCGCGGCGAAGATGAAGCCGCTGAGGTACGGCGACGCCCGAGAGATTGCCGATATGTCCATGACTGCACGCGCGGACTCGATCAGGGCGACGATCTTGATGGGGTTTTCGGAGCCGGGTGCGTGGCGCTCCGGGGCAGCGCGGCGCAGCGCATCGGTGACGACGGCCAGATCATCCGCCGAGTTGACCTTGGGCACGACGACGGCATCGACGCGAGGCGACGGCGCGAGAGCCTCGAGGTCCGGGAGGGCAAGCGGCGTGGAGACGGCGTTGATGCGGACGGCGAGCTCGGCGACGTGGGACGGGCGGGAGGGGAGGGCTGCGAGGTGGGATCTGAGGAGGTCACGAGCGGCAGACTTGCGAGAGGGCGTGACGGAGTCCTCGAGGTCGTAGGTGATGTTGTCCACGCGGAAGGGGAAGCCGAGGGACTTGGCGAGCATGCGCTGGTTCGAGGAGGGGACTGACGGGGGGTTGTTAGTGGGAGGATAAGTGAGGATGGGGTTCGGGGGTGATACCGTATAAGAGGGAGCGTCGTATGATGGAGGGTGCTTTGGCGGCCATGGCAGGGTGTGGTGGAAGGGGGTTTTGAGTCGGCGATGAGTGAGTGGCTCATGTGAGGGTGATGGTGTAAGACGAGGTGTCGATGA
>KL659196.1:0-17344 GCA_000732775.1 Stachybotrys chlorohalonatus IBT 40285 | reverse complement strand
CCCCCCCTTTCGGATCATCGTACCTCCTTTCTCCCACGCCCAAAAAGCTTACCGTAATCCCGTAGCTTCAAACGCGTTAGCTGTCTAGTACCACGGCCGAACCCACCCCAAGCTCTAACCTACCTAATCCTCGCGAACAACGAACGAGCCGCCGCACCCCGTCACCGACTGGACATACCGGGAAGGAAAACGAAACAGACACGATATTCGCTCGGTTGGGACTGTAAGGAGAAAGAAAACAAGAGGGCAGAAAAGGGAAACGAATAAAACGGAGGGACACATCGAAAAGGGATGGATACCGAGGCGCAATCGCAGCCGGGCGCGGGCTCGTTGAGCTGGCGGCTCAGCTCGCACCCCATCACGCTGCTGACCTTCCTGGGCTTCCGGATATGTACGTGTGCTTGCCTGTCTCTGCGCTTCGCCATGGGCTGACCGGGTCGGTGGAACAGCAAGCGTGCTAGTATACTTCCTCGGGCTATGGATCATCCAGAGCATGTACGGTCTTCTTCCCCCCTCCCCCCAAGGCAAGCAAAAAGCCCCCGGACTAACCCGTCGGGGGCAGGATCATGATCTTCATCGTCACCATCCTGCTGCTCGCCGCCGATTTCTACTACCTCAAGAACATCGCCGGCCGCCGCCTTGTCGGCCTGCGCTGGTGGAACGAGATCGACCCGGCCTCGGGCGAGGCCAAGTGGGTGTTTGAGAGCAGCGAGCCCGGCACCAAGGTCGTCAACGCCACCGACAGCCGCTTCTTCTGGCTCGCCCTCTACGTCCAGCCCGTCCTGTGGGTCGTCATGGCCGTGCTGGCTCTCGTGGGGCTGCAGTTCCTGTGGCTGCCCCTCGTCAGTACGTCTTCCCCCTCTTCCCCTTCGTCAAATGTCTATGGTTTCGGTTGTCTCCGTGTTACGTGCGCTGACGAAATAATCCCTCCCCCCTTCCAGTCATCGCCCTCGTCCTCACCATCATGAACACCCTCGCCTTCTCCCGCTGCGACAAGTTCAGCCAGGCCTCCAACCTGGCCGGCAGCGCCTTCGGCAGCACCAACCTGGCAGGAAGCATCGCCAGCAACATGATGGGACGCCTGTTCTCGCGCAATTAGCTGAGCCACCTCGTGTGTCTTATCCAACACTGAAATCCGGCGTCTCTCGGTTGAGGGGGGCAGCGGGTCGTGTTTGAAGGATTTTGCTGCTGTGTACTATTGCAAAAGCTAGGAGGCCTGGGATGGCTTTGTTTGTACTGTGCAAGTCGAACAATGTTTGCTTTCGGAATTTGGGGCTCGGGCCGTGTCGTCTCGCAATACAAACTGCTTAACGCCAAGGCAGATCACTTTGTTGTAACATTATGTATCTTGGAAGCCATTTTGAGACGCTTACACCTCGAGCCACTTGTGCAGTGTCAATTCATTGTTCGTATACTGCTTATTGCATTGACCATCATTTGAAGATTGCTACCCCCCAAACCTGGATGACTTTCAGGTGGTGGTTATCGGTTATGACATTCCACTCCTCAGCCTGTTCTGCTACATTTTGACGTTCAGCCGCAACACTTGCCATCCTATTTGTCCTTGCAAGTCATCGCCAATCGTCACCCGCCATCGCTGCCAAGGCGAGACACTGTATGTCGCGCCACGAATCTCTCCCTTCCCGATGGCCCCAACAAAGAGTGTAAGTTTGTTTGTGTCAAATACGGGGGCAAAGCAACCCATCCCCTTCCGTAGTAGGATATAAAAGTCAACGCTACCCAAATGCAACTCCGACACGCGAAATCATGTCGCGCAAATACAACAACACATAAGACACAAGATGCATGCCCGGCTATCTTCTCCTGGCGCGTTCGATAGCATCATCCAACTGCCGCTCTTCCTCTTCCAAACGCCGAATCTCATCCTCCGTCATCCCGTCCTCAACTAGATGAGCCACGCTTCGGGGCACGCCTTGGGGTGTATTGGCACCGCTGCGAGTAAGATCTTGTCTGCTGCCTGAGGGAGCGGTGTGCTGGTAGGGGGCGTATGTTGCGTCAGCGCCTGCATGCTGCGAGTGTCGTGGTGCCGAACCGGCCATTGCGGCAGGTCGAATCTCATCCGAGTAGGGTTCGTGAGGCGAGTCGTCCATGCGAGAAATTTCCTTGTCCGCAATTAGCGCCGGGGTGGCCCGGTGTACTTCCTCGGAGCTCGAGTTCGCGGTGTTCTCTGCCATGCGGCGTTTTCGGCGAGGCCGCAGGATGAAGAACCAGATCAGCAAAGCAATGACGAGGATCAAGCCCACGCTGGCCCCTACGGCAATACCGGCAATGGTACCAGTGGACAAGCCGCCGCCGCCCGTCTCACTCGAGCTTGCGTTTTCATCGCTGCTGCCGGCTGCGATTGTTGACGTTGTCGACGGATCAAGGCTGCTGGTCGTAGCCTCAGGAGCGGCCGTCAGCTGGGGAGGAGGCGAAGATGGTGAATCTGAGGGTGTAGGCTGCGTAGTGGGAAAGGGGTTCAGTCCAATCGTCACGGTATCCGTGCCTCGCATATCATTCCAGTCTGATCGTTCGTTCCCTTCCTTGGCTTCTTCCTCGCTGGCTACGACAGTGAAGTTGCCTGACGAACTAAACCCCGCGGAAGGAGGACTACTGATTGTCCAGTGAACCTCGATGTACATTTCGTCGCCGTGAAACTCAGCCAACCCCCTGTGATGTACTGCAAGAGTAGCCCTGCCTCCGTCCACTAAATTTCCAAACGTGGATAATCAGTAATTGTGCAAAAGCGGATGAGCCAAGGCGGCCACGGGCATACCATTGCTAAGAAAGCCATTGCTGCCAGTTGTTGAGCCAGCTTCGAGTCCATTTACAAAATCAACAGGGACCCTTCGTTGGCTGTTGGGAATCACTCGGGACCATGCAACAGAGGTGATGTTGGCGTCGAAGTGGGTAATCCATGAAATGTCAGAGTCGCGTTGGTCGACACTGAGTGCACGAGCGTAGTCGAAGCTAGATTCCTCAAACTCGACGACACGTGTTGCCATTGGTGGAGGTCTTTGAGTCGCCGTTGAGTCGTCCCCGGGGTTCAAGTCGTTTGTTGACGTGGCCCCATCGTCTTGACGAGGTACGTTGCGGGCCTTGTCACGGTCTTGGAGGTCGTCCCGACGCTGGGCTGTATCTTTTATCCTCACCATGTTTCAATGAATGGTTGATGGCCAAAGTGTATGCAATATATGTAGTGCTCTCGAAGCAAGGCTTGGGTATCCCTCCTCGGTTTCCTTCTCCTCAGGTGGGGGGCCTCTCTCAGCACACAATGACTTCTCCTCGCAAGTGGCTCGTCCTTCCACCACTGGATCGGCAGAGGCTGCCCGTAGTTCGATTGGCGCCGTGTTTGCCCAAGCAACAATGAAAGCAGAGATGTGTTTTACGGAACAAGCAAGAACGAGGGGAGGACTGGAGGCGTATGCGATTATGGGGGAGAGTGAGAAAAGTGAGATGAGCTGCGTGTCAGACGTAGGAGGAGGACGGGGGACAGAGTCAGCAAGAAGCATGAGAGTGAAGATGCAGGGACATGGATAGGGTATAGCTGGAGCGTGAAGCCAGAAGTAGAATGGAGGAGGGTCTTTGAGTGGGCAGGGGTCCCTGGCTCCCATTGGGAGGATCTCGTCCCCATCCCGTCAGCATGGCACAGACCAGGGGGTGAAAGGGGCTCTGCACGCAGGCGTGCTTCAAGCGAGGACGAGCCGGCGAGAGATGGCGCGTCTAATGAAGGACGAATCCGCGGTCAAGCCGCCGCGGGGGGGGGGGGGGGGGGGGGGGGGGTTTGGCCGCAAGGCCCAGCGAGAGCACTGTCCCAAATTCCCTAGGTTCAAGGCCACGGTGCAATCAAGGTCGCCTCGCCACCGAGCAAACGAGCGACTCGACAATGAAACGCAAAGCCCAATTCATTCACTAGGGGACAAGAAGCTGGTGGATGGGATTGCGCATGATGAAAATGGTGATAGTGGTGGGAGCTGAAAGCGGGAAGAACGCCTCTTCAGCATAGCGGCTACCCAAAGCGTATTCACCGTGTGGGTTCTCATCCGCCATACTGTAGTTGCGGTTCGACCTACGGCTGGGAGCAGAGACATTGGCGGGAGAGCACAGTGCGTGTGGCTGATTGTGCTCGCTGCCCTACGAGCGCCGGCGGGGCCACCAGGAGGAAGGAAGCAAGAAGCGGGGAGAGGAATCCCACGTCGACCCACCCTTGCGGCTGACAGGAGCTGTCATCCATGCTCATGCTCCTTCCCACTGAGCCCCTTGTCTAGTGGTAAGCTGCAGCCTCTTCCCCCCCCCCCGCAAGCCGTTGTTGAGCCAAGGCTTGAGGCGTCCAAGTGAACTTTTACCTAGGACGGGACACGAGTATTCGCATGAAATATAAAAGAGGAGAGCGAGGCTGTCGCTAGCTGCTCCGCCCAGTGGGTGTCAGTGCAATTCACTACGATACCAGCCTGCGGATAGGTACGGTAGGGCAGGCAAGGCGAGAGAGCAAAGGCCAATCCGATCGAGGGTCCTCGGATGCCGTGCCGTTGGAGTTTTGACGCTGCTGCTGCTGCTGGGTGGCGTTCTGGGGGGGAGAGAGAATGCAACTGGTTCGTGCATCACAGGCTGCAACCGCGCAGTCCGAGGGCCTCATCGGCGGCCGGCGCTTGGGCGGCCTGCGACCAACATCTATAAATGCTGCTCTCTCTTCCTCCAAATCTCCAACCGCCATGCCCCGGCGCTTCCCGTCTCTAAATGAAGAAACGTCCAAGTTCCCCCCTGGAGATGCGCAAAGCATTGCATGTTCATCATTGTGATTTCCTGTCCATGTCGGTACAGGTCACAACCGCTCTGCCTACCGGCACGAGATCAACATCGCCGTCTGCACGTTTCGAGATGAACTGATCCCGTCAAGGGATCTTCCCCGAGACTGCAGAACAGCAATGTTTCGAAACAAGGCATTGATTGCCCACGCAGTCCCCACCAGACCTCAACTGCCGGCCATTGCACAGCAGGACGAAGAAGCCCATCGACGCAGCGAGATTAACCGCCCCCCTCTACTCTCTACTCCCCTGCACGTGTAATTATGGACGTTGAGGATCCCAAACGTCTGGCTGGAACAGCAGCCGCTGCCTTCATGGCGCTACCTCCTCCTCTTATATTGGCGCCTCCACCTGTGCTGACGCTCCATGGTCCAATCCTTGCCACCCTTGTGCCTGGTGGCCAAAATACCATCCTAGCAGAATCCGTGCACGTTAGGCTCATGCAATACGACTCTCATATGCTGTACGGATGGGCATTGTATGTAGCTCATGATGTCGCTACAGCTACAGCTCGAGTACTGCTTTCACCGTAAAGCCCCAGGTGGGTATTGCTGCTTGAACTTGTGTTTCTTCATCCACAATAGAAAAGAAGAAAAAAATCTCTTGACACAGCAGCATCTTGAATCCCACACTTGCAGCCAATCACAAGGCATGTGATGGTCCTCATGGCACTTTTACAAGAATCCCCATCCCACTCCTCCTTGCCTGATTGGCCAGAAACGCCGTTGTCCGTTTCACCCACCCCTTTAACCCCGTTTCTACTTTTAGATACTGTACATCGGCGCCGTCGCGGGTCTAGGCCCGAGAAAAACACACCGGAGCAGCCGTTGTTCAGCCTTTTGGCCTTGCTTGCTTCTTCCTCCGTCTATCCGGCCTAAATACTAGTGACGTGGTTTGATCGGCCGTTTCGCAAATCCCCTCGACTTCGGCGAATCAAGTAGGGCGCGTCCAGGCTGTGGGTACGAAGAATACGACTGCTGCCGCGAACATGGCCGCAAATTGTCTGCTCGCGGTTCGCCATTTCGGTAGACAGCCATCGCAGCTAAGCCCTCGGTGACAGCGTAGCCTCCAGTAGCACCTGCCCCATGCGTTGCTGTAGTGTAGTTCCAAGCATAGTAGGCATGCACCGGCCGCGGTATACGAATGCTTTGGGTATTGGGGCGGCCCGTAGACTCATGTATCCCAAGTAGCCGCCTTCAAAGGCCGCATGTTGAGCCGTCTTGATCAGCGAGGGCAACCATGTCCAAGGTGTATCCCATTTGACACCAGAGGCGGTAGAGACACACCCTGCGTCTTCATCGCCCAACCCATCTGCGCGCCTGGAACGTATGTGTAGTACTTCTTGTGGACGCCTCCTCTGTGCGTTGAACATGTAGGCATATAGGTTGCCCGCTT
Organism: Stachybotrys chlorohalonatus IBT 40285; assembly: GCA_000732775.1. Taxonomy (NCBI): domain Eukaryota; kingdom Fungi; phylum Ascomycota; class Sordariomycetes; order Hypocreales; family Stachybotryaceae; genus Stachybotrys; species Stachybotrys chlorohalonatus. The sequence continues at coordinate 11,144 of KL659196.1, read as the reverse complement.
TACGCAAACGTCATGGAAATCTCCTTCTCCTTTCCAAAGTCCTCGTCATCTGGGTCACCCCATGGGTCCGAGAGCGTCATGTTGGGCAGTGTCCGTGCCGTCTTCATTTCGGGCCTGCCGTAGTTCTCGCCGCCCAACGAGCTGCCGTTCCTTCCGTCGTCTCTTCTGTCATCAAAGGCTGTGTCAAAGGTCATCTGAATCTCATCCTCTTCATGGGACACTCTCCCGTTCATCGGTGTCACTGGGGTTCGACTGCCAAGTTGTGTCGGCGTTGCCAGATGCAAGGACCGAGTCTCGGTCGATGACCGCACTGGCAGTGTTTCTGAGCTGCGGGTTTCCCGTAGGCCACCTCGGTGAGCTGATGTCGGCATCGGCAACGATGACGTGGACGGCATATCGATCTTCATCGGAGGCAACGTCGACTTGATCTCCCTGACCTGGAATTCCTCCGCCGCGTTCTCCGGGGCACCCTTGGCCAACTCTGCTCGAATGGCATCGACGTCAAAAAGAACGCCTTGGTTGCGTGCCTCCGGGCCGTCGCCGTCGCCCTGACCTTGACCTTGACCTTGACCTTGATTTTGGCCTTGCTCTTTGGCGGCGTTCTCCTTGCCCAATTTGTCCTCGTACACCTCCCAGTCTTGTCTCTCGCCCTTTTTGCGCCTTCCGAAGAAACTGAACCTGCTCGATTTGCCAGCTTTGCCCTCCTTTTCCAGCGCTTTACGCGCCTCCTCAATCTCGCTAATGAGCTCCCTCTGGCGATCCTTGTGGTTCTCCGGGTCAGGGTCCTCAATCTCCGTAAACTCGTCGCTTTCTACTTGCCATCCAACCTTCATCAGGAGCGACGGCATTGCCGTTCGGTACTCCAGGTGCCCAGGCACCAGCTCGGTGACGTCAACGTTCTCGAGCCATGGTAGACCTTCAATCGGTGCCAGGCCTGCGATTCGGCTGATGCCACCACTAGTTAAGCGGAACAGGTAGCCCAAGATCCAGTCGCTACGGTTGTACCCGTTGACAAACCGTCCCGACACGACCGTTTTCGCACGAAGGTACTCGTCCTTCTTCACCACGACAGGTGATCCAAACATGTACACGTTTTGCACAAGCCCATATGCTCCCTTCTTGGCAAGCTCTTGAAGGCAGGAAAAGATAACCCGAGACCCAAGTGAGTATCCTAATAAGGTAATGGGTCGAGCGCCGAGGCTACGTTCCATCAGCGAGTCTGCAAGAATGAGGCCCGCCGCAGTCGCTCGATCAAGGGAAACGGTCCACGGGTTGTCGATCAGATATGCCAGCTTGGTGAGAATAATGGGAATTTGCAAGGCTCCCATGAGACCCATCAGGACGGTGCTTGCAAGAATCTGCTGGAGGCCTTGAGTGAGGGCCTAGTATCGCATGGTGAGCATTAGTATATAATGGTAGGTTGTATGCGCCTTACCTCGGTGGCCAGAATATTGATCGTGTCACCCATACTTTTCAGCATCTCTGGCTCCCACAAGACCGAGTAGATGTCGCCCATGATGGGATCCACGGTACTGTAGGGCAGGCGGACGTCGTCCATCTTGCCCGTAAGCCAACCGGAAACCGTAACGATCAGGTTGACGCGCTTGTTGTTGTGCAAGGGCCGGTACTCAAAGGTTTTGACAGCACCAGTTCGACGGTGGGCAGCTTTGACGCCGATGTAACCGCCTGATGCTGCCGCTCCTGATGTGATGATGGCTGCTCCGCCAGCGCCAGCGAGGAAGCCGGTTGTGCCGGATATGCCGATGGCGCCGAAGCCGGCAGCCAACCCTGCGCCGATGAGGGGAGCAGCCAGGCCGGCGGAGAGGCCAATGACCAGGCCACCGCCGACGGTTGCGAGACCCATCATGACATATCGTTTCTTCAGAGCGGCTTTCCTCCTATGCTCCAGGTGATCGTCTTCGTTCCAATTCTCCTTCTCGGCTGCCTGCTGCATTTCCAACGCGTCCGTGACCCTCTTTTCGAACCGGCATATATCGATCCAAGCAATCTCTAAGCTTTCGGCAACCTTTTCCATCAAAGTCCTCGATCGTGCATCATATATAGAATCCGCCACCAGGATTAGGAACAAATCACAAAGGACGGTCCACCTCAGGTCTATGTCGATTTTCTCGGTTGTAGGCAGCTGCGAAGGGGTCTTGACCTCTGGCATGTCTTCGCCCGATATGCTTTCGTAGGGCGGTGGCACCTCAGCCGGTTTCTCGTCACCAAGTCCAGGGGTCGAGGGACTCGTGACACTTGGCGACGAAGCAGAATTGCGAGGCTCGGCCATGGGATTCTTGACTCGCGAATTGGCGTGCAGAGCAGGTGTCAGGTCTCCCGCCACGAGCCCGTGCTCGGCTAGTTGTTCTATCATGAGCTGCTCGGCCTCGCTGATGTCCATGTGTGCATATAGCCGTATCATCATCATTTGACCCCACATTCTCATGGCTTCGGTTGCGGTTGCAACCATTTTCTTTGACCGTTTCGTCATCTCTACCGCCTCGGCTGCCTTGACCATGTTGGCGATTTCCAGTCGCACCACGCCGACGTACGCGATCCTCTGCCCTTCCGTCAGAAGATCCTTGGTGGCCTGCATCTGCGACACAGCGTCCCTGGCATCGCTATCGTCGACCATACTGGTGCTCTTGCCCTCCTTGTTGAACAGGTACTGCGTGTTCTCATCCATGCTGGTGGCAGACTCGGCGTCGTCGTCAATCATGACCCTGGTGTACCCCTTGCCCGCGCCACCAAGCCCACCGTAGCCGTACTTCTCCACCTCGGCCTCATCGTACTCGCGGGCAATCAGACGGTCATCGTCATCGTACATGTCGTATCTAGCATACGACGGCATCTCCTGCCATCCATCATCTGCGTCATCGTGCTTGCTTTCTTCCTGAGTCGAGAGTTGTTGATGCGAGAATCCAGACGCAGAGGGATCGCCATGGGAAGTAGCAATGCTCGTGTTCCGACTGTGAGCTGGGTGTTTCTTGTCTACCGAGGGTGTTGGTTCGGTCGAACTTGTTACGGCATCGGCCGCCTTCAATGGTTCGATAGTGGTCTTGCTCGCTTGTGTCTGTGGTTCCTTGCTGGCAACGGACTCGGTGATGCTTGAGGTACCACCATCAGGAGCTGGCTGTGTTCGTGTGACATCGTTGCCCGCCTCGGGCGTCGGGTTCTGATTGCGGACGTAGGAAGTGTCTTGGGATGCTTCACCCTTCGCCTCCAGCGGTTCATTTGGTGCATCCTTAAATTGATCCGAGTCATCATCGCTGTCCGTGTTGACTGTCTTGCCATGGTCGGGCGGCGGTTCGACTATTGCAGCCTCTTCATGCTTCTCAGCCTTGCCGGGAGCAGCAGGATTCGTTGCAGCAGGTGGTTTTGCGTCTGTATTCTCTTGGGCAGAATCGGCAGTATTTGTATCTATTTCGGGCGCCGGAAACCGCTTCAGAGGAAGCCCAAACTCGTCGACATCCTGCATCGTGGGCTGTGGAGGAGTTTGCTGCTGGTGTTTGGCGGGAGCTCCGGTTACAGTCTCTGCGTCAGATTTATTGTCCATGTCGAGTCATTGAATATCCAGGAGTTTCACGTCCACATCCCATCGATCGTGCTTCGTAGGCCAGATGGGACGTGGCAGCGCTGAACCTCGCGGAAAAGTCAGCAAATGGGAGGGTGTTACAAGGAGGAAGCCATCCTCGCCCATCCAAATGAAAACGGAATCAGGGGGTTCGGCGACGTGGGTGGCTTGTCAATTCAGCGGTGAGGTGGCGTCGTCTAGGCCTCCAAGGATTGGCTTCTAGCGGGCCCGTCGAACGATGCAGCCACCCGACCCAGCCAGACAACACAGTGTAAGTGCCGTCTAGACCACAGCCCTCGCCAGCCGCTTTCTCAAGGCAAAGGCAACGGCTTGATGCTAGAATAGACCGACGGCTCCAGTCTATTAATAATTATTCTTCTACAAAATAATGTCGATGGTGCCATCCTTCACATATCAGGGCGGGAGGGAAGCAATTTGCGGCACGCACCATGCCAGTGGGGGGCTGTATTACGGCATGGGTATCGCTATCAAGTTCATTTCAGGGTCCTGCGTCAACATCCAACAACAGGACGCATGCTGCCAAGTCCCAGGAGCCGCAAGAGGGAATCTGTCGCATGTGCGGACGAAAAGGGCACCCAACCGTCCGCATCCCTGGCAGGCTGGTTCAGGCTCCATCTAGCTTGCTTGGATGACATATTGTGCATCCATTGCTTTCCTTCTGCTGGCATCGGATTGCTAGTGATCCCTAAGCCCATCGGCTAGAAGAATCTCCTGCAGAGCATGCGCCAGGGTTTCATCCTCATGTGACGAGCTTTCTTTCGCTAAACACCGACGCTTATAGGATGTAAACCAAGGGTAGGTTGTCTTACACCGAGGTATATTGCGTTTGGGGAGCACTTTAATTCATCAACTCTCATCTCCAGCCGGGCCGGTCGTTATCAGTGTCGCCGTATCTTCAGCGGCAGCCTCTGTCTTTGCCTTCTTCCGCCGCTTCCGCTTGCCTGGGCCCTCCGGTTCAACCACCTTGGCGGGGGGTTCTGATTTCTTCGGCGGGGATTCCTCGGTGTTCTTCTTCTTCTTCTTCTTCGCTGCCAAAGGATTTGGTCCTTTGGGTCCATGACCCTTCCGCTGCTTTTTCTTTTCCGCTGCTGTGTCACCACTTCGTTCCGCAGATGGTGCGCCATCCCCCTTATCTGGTTGATCGCCGCTCGCGCCGCCCACTTCCTGATCCTCGTCGGAATCCAGTTCTTTCCCGTCTCGCTTTCGCTTTCCAAGAGCCTTCTTGATCTCTGCTCTAAATTTGCCTTTTTCTTCCCGGAGGCGTAAAGCCACGCTTTCGTCGGCCATTGGTTCCAAAATCATGACGCTTCGCTTGATGTATATGAGTGGCACACCCCGCACTCCTCTTAACATCCGCCGCACTTCCTGGCTTTGGCTAGCCACCACATAGCGGTTCTTGTTCTGTCCTGTGGACTTGGGGTCAACGACTGAGTGTAGGCATTGTAGCGCGTCCAATGGTTCGGGGTATTCGTCTGGATGGTGGCCGCAACGTCGTCGCTCAAAAGTCTTGGCTAACTCAATCGCCTCGTGAACGCCTGGCTCCTTATTCTGCGCGTACAGCTTCCGTATTTCGCACTGCGTAATCACTGACAGCTAAATCAGCATGGCGAAGTTTCCAAGGATATCAATCGGCGACAACTTCGACTTACTTGTCTTCACTTTGCCGTGTACTGTCCTCTGCAATCCCGCTTCCAGGTCCATCTTGAAACGACAAGCATCTTTCACCATCTCGGCATCGACTAGAAAAGTGTGAGTGCCCGCTACAGCGGCTGTTGAGCTCCTCGACTTACCAATGATTTGATAGGGTTCGCGGAACCCAAAGGTCATGGAGAATTGCTCCATGAGCTTGCGATACTGCTTCGACCGTTTCCCCCTCATGGCGAAGTATTAAGCCCAGAATCTCGTCGTATGAAATTGTATTCGGTCAATTGTAAAAGTGGTTACCTTGCACAACGCAGTGGTTTGTCAAAAACTTGATGCTTGGGAGCCTGCAATCATTCTCGAAACCTGACAAGTCTGAAAAATAAATTTCTTATCGTAACTTCAAAAAAAAAAAATATGGGCACGTGCGATAAGAAATGCCATGCCGGAGCTAGCCGTTGTCCCGCGAAAGCGCCCTTACTCGATTTGATCGCACAGTGCACCTCGGCTTAATGCCCCTCATTGTTCCTCATGCCGAGTGGAAAGCGTGGGGTTATAACTGTCTATTTTGGAAAGCACTCGCAACTAGTTTGCTGTATTTGGCTTCGTCGCGTCGAATCTTCTCTCATAGGTCCATCTAATATGATGATTTGATGAAAGAGTATGCAACGTATCTCTAGTTATGAAAATGAAGTTCCTGAACGCCGCTGATGGTAAAATTCCTTGGTGGTCACATCGACTCATTCCCATTATCTCATCGTACTCTTTCCATAGCCCTGCAAGGCCAGTAGGCAGCATAATGACGCTTAGCCCCCGTTCTTTACGCACAAGGCAGCAACGACGCTGATGTCATCAAGTTTTCCTGTATAACTGTAAGTGGTGTGTCATGAGTGTATCTTTGGCGTACGTACCTCCACCGCTGGCCAGCCCCTCCTCAATCGCATGCTCCATGAATGGGCTCTCTGCGAACGGGTCGGTGGCCACTTGCTTGGCTGCAGCGACAAGATCTTCCGCAACCGCTTTCATGCCGCCATTCCTGCCTCCCGTGCGATCGTCGTTGCTTTTCATGCCTTTGCCCTCCTCCCACTGACCGATGCTTTTTAAAACAGTGCTCACAATCTCGTGCTCCCAGAGGTTATCTATGACACCATCGCTCATTGCTAACACGACGTCTCCGACCTCAATGTCCACTATATCCATAACAGCATTCTCCTTGGGCGTATCGGGGCTATTCGTACCCAGTTGCCGAGGGCAGTCGAACCAATGCCATTGTTCCGTGGTTTTATAAATGACCTGCTGATTGCTTGGCCGGAGCACCATGACTTGACAATCTCCGAGGTTCGTGATATATAACACGGGATATGACTGTTTCGACGTATCCGCGGCTCCCCTTCTTGCGTATAGCTGCGCGCCGCACGCTGTCGTCGTTCCCTGCAGCCCGTGAGCGCTTGTGGCCTCGAGCGTTCGTTCGTATGCAAGTTGCAGAGTGCCGACTGGATCTGGCTCGCGGGCCTCGTCATCTGCGGTGGAAGATGCTGCTACCTCTGCCTCTGCAGCCGTTGCCCAGTAGTGCAGCACCAACCGTGACCACAGCCTACGAGCGGTTAGCAATGACCAAGGTTATCAAGTATGTCATCCTCCTACCCGGCGTGGCCACGAGGGCGAGCCGACCATGCACCAACGCCATCGTTTGCACAGATGAAGTAGTCGCTCGCGTACACGGCATCATCACCGTTCGTAAAGCCCCGTATCAACTGCCCGTCGATGCGCGCCCGCCGATCTCGGCTTTTATGGTGGGTGCTCAAAGGATCTGAGAAGGAGGCCGATGGAGGTGATGTAAAGGGTGGAGGGAACGGCCGCGGCTGCCGCTTCGCGAATAGACCAATGCCAGTCTCGAAGCGAAAAGGGAGTTTGACTCGAGACAGTCGCTCGGCTGGCGCCTGTTCCGACGCTGAGGAGAACGCCCTATCAAGGGTACCTCGCAGCAACGGTCTGCGATGCTGGTATTGGATCGATAAGCATCTTGGGGTACCTGGTATTGAAAGAGGGCGTGACGGGCGCATGCCTTCCGAGCATGAGTGGTCTGCCCCGTTGCGTCGTTTGGGCGCAACCTGTGGTGCGCTTCAACGCTGAGATAGATAGAGAGATATGCCCCGTGGGTTGGGAGGCACACGTCGGCAATCGGGGCCGCTGGTTGAACAGATGCCTCATTGGGACATTCGCCGTGCCACGTGATGACGTGATTCGCTGAGCACTTCTGGCTGTCTCCACATATCCTTCCCTACCCTAGACATTTTTGACGATGGACTCGCTGCTGCTAGTTCCCACCTGCGTGAATGGCCTAGCCGTTGGCGCGATCATTTCTTTGCTTAACATAGCTCAGGTATCCCAGCCATACAGTCCATAGAGCACGACTGAGCCTCCACGCATGCCCAGACCGGCGGTAATGGTAACGACATGCCAACGCGGCAGTAACCCAGCCCGCAACCCGGACGTCCTACTCCATGTATCATGCTGCTGGCGTGTATCACTAACATCCAAATGCGTCGTGTTCACTGTCACAGCATCACGGCGTGAGATGAGGTGAGAGGAGACGAGATGAACACTTTCAACGTCACTTACGGGCCCCTGCATGGTGTCCAAGGATTCAACCATGTTTAGAACTTGTGAAATGGTTCACAAGGAGAGACCTACTACTCTATTGCCGTTGGAAAACGAGAAGGTTCGACTAGGTCCTTTAATAGCCGGGTGAAATGCTTCATGAGTTCCGTTAACCAAGGCACTGGAACATGATCACCTACTCCCCCGAGTTGCATTGTGGGAACGTGCATGAGAATTGCCAGCCTCGGTTATCAGGTACATCGTGGGAATCATCAGTTAGGCTGAGTTAATGTTGTGTTTCGGGGGTGTCGTGTCTTGCCCAACGATATTTGCACTACCAAGAGTCAAACTACCAGACCATGGCCAACGCCATGCTTCATCGACGTCTTCTTGCATTGACAAGGCGCTATAGGTCTGCCTGGTGTATTGGCAGTTGATGCGCAGGGTCTTGAAGAAAGATGTGACGTCATGGGCGGTGGACGAAAGCATATTTCCAAGCCCAGACAAACATGCGCGCAATTACGGCACGGAATAACACCAGGGAATGCTGATGCTGACGGTCCGGCTGCCTCATTTCTGCCAAAACAAACGGCATCCATTGGAATACATTGCACGGTGTCGCTGGATACTTGCAATCACGGCGGCATCGAGATACGGAAGCTTCCAAGGCTAGACCAAGACGAGGGTTAGGTATGTACGGACCATTCCGACTCACCTGTGCCTCCTTTGACGTAATAGCCAAGCGGGATTCTAGAGTCATTTGGCGGATCGACGGATCCAGCGCAGCAGCCGCCGCCAGCCACGACCTGATGGTAGCGTCCGCGCCGTCCCGGCCGACCCCAGCCCCAGCCAACGCGACCAAGCAAACAATGACGGCGACAAATGACGCGCAAGCTACCAGTCCTCGGTGTTTCGAAAGAGGTGCCAAGACTGATTGACTCGGCAGCATTCTCGCACAACCGCCTATGAACTGAAATGAAATCATTGCCGAGCGTCCGGACCGGTTGGCGATTCGGACGGTTTGGCTTACGAGCACTGCCACCACTAGACCTGATGCGTATGGTACGCAGACACAAAGCGAAGCCCACTCGAGATTTGGCACAAGGTATTGATGAGTAAGTAGCGGGACGACCCTGCATGCTGGCGGCCGTACTCGTGCAATACGAGACGCACAGCAAGCGTGGCATCGTGCTGCTCATTTCCAAAGGTCGGGGATTCAGGGCCCTTGGTTACGTGGTGCGTGAGGCTCGGCCATCCATCGGATGACGAACCCTGGTCGGGCTGGATGGGGGACGGGGACCCTTTGCCTACCCTGTCAAGATTAGGCTTGGAGGGTGTCAGCCGTGCATACCATACCAGCACCGAGGATTTCCACAAAGTTGGCGCCCATAGTACCATCCATGAAGGACCAAATAGGCCCTCTGAGGCGTCGACTGGTCCCTCCGTGTCTATGTGTTCTGATCCGGATTGGTATACTCCGTGCAATCGGTCCTCCACGACTGCCAAGAGTTCTGGCCTAGCCCCCAGACAGGGACTGTGGACGAAGCCCCTCTTGTCGCATCATGCTACCGTCCAAGTGCGGCCCAGGCGGCATGTGGGAAGCATGGCAGCGGATCCATTTCACTGCCCAGGCGAGCGCCAACAGACTCCGGAGTCCGGACTTACACCTGCGTGACGTTGGTTGACGGTCCCCACCTGCGCTACCGAAGCAAGGGACCTTTGGAGCGTGGTCTGGTCGGATGAATGTCTGTAGTGATTTGGTTGGAAAGGCGTGGCTGACAATATCCCTGCGTGATACGAGATCTGAGCACAATGGGCGGCTGACAGAAGTAGGTCGTACGGCGATGGTTCGGATGAGACAAATGTACGAATGTTACGTCCAGTGAGTTTATTGGTATTAAGCCCAGGTTAGGGAGCTGACCTGACTTCCCAGCCGCACTCGATACACACGGGCTCGTGGCTGCCCTGGCAGGCGTGTCAAAGCAAGGTCCGGTGCCAAGGTATATCGAGGTAACCTTAATGATGCGGCGTGGAGGTGTTTATAACGTCAACAACGTGCCTCGTCCCGTTTACGTAGCCCCGTGATGATCACAGCTTTCCTGCTTCGCGGTCCCGATCCGATGACGCCGATCCTGTCCAGTTGCTCTGCGCTTCACTAGCGGCGATCTCCAGTCTGCCGGTTACCCAGCGTAATCCATCATATCTGGAAGTCGCATTCCCAATACTCGAAATTGCTGATCTCCCGTCTTTGTTGCATCCGTCTGCTGCCCCTCCCTGGATCAGTATCCCGGACTTCGTAGTGATCGTTGCGGTATAGAGAGCACACCCAAAAATTCGTGCTGGAAGCTCCTCCCACAATTGCCATATCTTAGCACACCCCCCCGGGCCGCAGCCTGACCTCGAGCTTCCCAGCCACCCCAGGACCCAGACCTTGGGGACGGGGATAGCGACCACCTGGACCACATCGGGGAGGAAAGCGTAACGCCTAGAGAGAAGACGCAGAAACCTAATACTGGACCAGCTCCCCGTTCTGCCATCTCCGCTCGCTCGTTCCGACCTGAAGCTCCCCTGAGACAAGGGCGGGGTGTCGTTTTTTACTGCACGTCTACACCTTACTCTGCGGCAGTGCCTTGCAGGCCTTCCGATTGTTAATAATTACATGAAAGCGGCGGCGCCGACGAACACCGGACAAAACGACATCCAGCTACGCAGGAAGAACCCGTTGGTCCCAAAAACTACATTCAGCCATCCTTCGACACGCTGGCAAACAAAAGAAAGCCAAAGACAGCTGTTACACCTTTGAGGTTAGCATGTTAGAGGGCCATTGACACGGGATCCTGCTCTTCGAGATTGATTTCCCCAGTGGGGAGTGCATAAAGCTCTACTCACCGACGGCTACTAAAGCGCGCCAGTCGCAATCAAGGTATCATCACCTTGTCTACCTATCCGCTACGTCGTAACCGCCAGATCCATTTTAGCCTGTCTGAGCCTCGTTCTTATTCTGCGCTGCCCCTACGCCCTTCTCTCGTCCGGTCCCCGGATACATAACTCGCTCGACAGCCGTCACGGGGTACTAGATTCGGCTCGTCTTGTCTCACTTGTTATATTGTTGGCAAGTCCAACCCTAAGCGGGTTCACGGTACAATGGCTCGCAATCGAGGTTCGTGCATCGTCCCATCATTCCATCCTTCATCTCATGTTGCTGTGTTTGTCAGTTTTTATTTTTGTTTTTATTTTTTTTTGTGGTCAATTCATTATTGCGTCGCCAGCGGGTAGCATTGAAGACAATCTGGCCCCTTGTTTGGCG
>KL659190.1:0-27437 GCA_000732775.1 Stachybotrys chlorohalonatus IBT 40285 | reverse complement strand
AATCAGGGCTGCGATAGCGGCCCGGCCACCAATTTCACTACCACTTGTCTTGCCAGGCTTTGACGCTCTATTCCTCCACACATTAAGGTTGCTTTTGGCGAAGCTAGTGGTTTGGTGGGGGCTTGGCTGACTCATCCTCAGGCGGTACTTCGGCTACGAAACAAAACACGGAAACAGACAAACGAAACAATCCCTTCGGTGGTTACTAGTATTGGTGGATTTTACATCTGTCATCGTATTGAAACCAGTCGTAACTTAGAGAATCTGCCCCAGGACACCTTGTGGACTCCCAAAAGTCTAGGGTAGGGCGAAACCGCTCCCAATTGCGTAAGCTCAGGGGCTGCTTAGTCACCCGAAACACCCCTGAAGCCGCATTTTCAACGCCAACTTGTTTCGTCATCCATCTTCCGTTTGCATCCAGCTCATCCCTCCCCCCTCAACCGGCCGGCCTCCCATCCCCGGCGAGCCCTCCTCACCCCTCCCCTCATCACATCGCAAGATGCTTCCAGCCGCCAGAGACGAGGTCGCGCGGGCGCAGGCCGAGCACGAGCTGGAGCTGCTGCCGCACGCTGACGGGCCCCCGGGTGCAGAGAAGGCGGCCGTGTCGTCGGTTGCGCGCCGCAACAGGGACAAGATCAAGTCTCTCGACGGCCTGCGGGGCATCGCCTGCCTGCTCGTCTTCAACTACCACTTCCTCTGGCCCTGGACGCCCATGATCATGCTGGGGTATGGCGCCCTGCCGCCGCACGCGCCGGAGCCCTACGCCGAGTGGCCCTCGCTCCCCATCCTGTGTTTGCTTCACCGCGGCCGCCCCATGGTTGCCATCTTCTTTGCCATCTCCGGCTACGTGCTGTGCCGCCACATCCTGCGCGCCATCCATGAGCGTCGCATCGAGGCTGCCTACCAGAGCCTTGCGTCAGCCGTCTTTCGGCGCGCCTTTCGTCTGTACATACCGCCCACCATCAGCATGTTCATCGTAGCGATGCTGGCTCAGTTGGGCGCCTTTCGCGCCGAGGATGACATCTTCAAAGGTCGCGACTCGGTCTACATCAACGGCACCATCACCGCCGTGTCCCAAACCAAGTTCCCGTGTTTCAATCACACCATTCCCGCCACAGGACCCGCGGGCATCGCAGAACACCTGGGCGTGTCGGACCCTTCACTCCTAGGCGTCTTGGGCAACCATTCCATGCCTCTACCTTGGCCCCAAGAGATGTGCCTCAACTCATCCTCATTTCTATTTGGGCCCTCGGCGCTGTACACGCTCGTACATGAACCGGAATCCAGGACAAACGTTACCGGAGAAGTAGATGCACACGGCAAACCGATTATCATTGAAGAGCCAGAGCCCGATAACGACGGGCCGCAGCATCAAATCCAAAAGGTCAACAACGCCACAGATCTGGTCTGGGTCCAGTTCGGCGGCTCATGGGAGGAGCATCCTTTGATCCACGACAACATCACGTATGCGCTGCAAAATTTTACCCGTGTCTACGCCGAATGGGCCAACCCTTTCAACTTTGGACACTACCACCCGCGGTACGACCCGCACACTTTTACCATCCCCATGGAGCTCCGCGGATCCATTTTCCTCTACGTCTTTTTACTTGCAACGGCGGCTATCAAGCGGAAGTGGCGCTGGACGTTCGCCGGGATTCTGTCCGCGTACAGCCTGCAGCTTGGCCGGTGGGATATGGCCACATTCATGGGTGGCATGCTATTATCTGAAATGGACATATGGCTGGCGGACAATGACATGTCGCTGATACCACCCGTGACGGGTTCGTCCAGCAACCACCGTCCTATGCGCGGCGCCGCCGTTTTACGCTGGGCTGTTTTCGTCCTGGCCCTCTACTTTCTATCATACCCCGACTCGGGCGCAGAGTACACACCAGGATTCGTCTACCTCTCATCATGGGTACCCAGATACTACATTCCTCTATCGGGATGGATGTTCTACCAGGCCACCGGCGCCTTGCTGCTACTACCATGCGTGCTGCGCAGTCCTCTACTGTGCCATTTACTCGAGGGCCGCGTGGCGCAGTATCTCGGCAAAGTCAGCTTCTCCTTTTATCTCATCCACGGGCCAGTCCTGCACGGACTCGGCTTTTGGATCATGCCACGGCTGTTTGATCAGCTGAGCAAACTCACCGCATACGCGGTTGGCTATGTGCTGCTACTAAGCATTTCGTTATATCTATCAAATTGGTGGTGCAGAAAAGTCGACGGGTGGAGTGTAACAGTCGGCAAGAGAGTAGAACGGTTCGTCCTGGAGTAAATAGAATGTATCATTAGATGTATAATCGAAAGCCTTTACGTATAGAGTGGTCTGCCTGCATCCCTCCGAATCATGCGCTAACGATGAAAAAAGGGAAACAGCTATGCGTTCGTCTCCAACCCGGTGTACTTCTTAGACTCCTTCTTCTTGGCCCACGGTGCAAACGCGTTCTTACTTTCTCGCAGCGTCGGTTCCAGTTCCGGAAAGTGGCGGATGAGAACGTCCTTCATAGTGGTGTTTTGGACCCAGCGGAAGCCTTCTTTGGTGTATGTGTCCGTGTTCCAGCTGCCGGCGATGAACCGGTCGCTCTTGAGGCGCCGCGACGCCATGACGATGAAGATTCGGAAGGCCGTCTCACTGAAGCCAAAGCCGGGGATCAGCGGCTCGCAGTGTGAGCCGACCAACGCATCTACCTTGTCCACTTCGCCGTACACCTCGGCCAGCCCGGCCGCCAGCTTTGTATTGCCACCGGCCACCTCTTCGAAAGTGGTTGGAACAGACAGACGCAGCATACGACGGAACTCGCAGTAACGCGGCACACCCCGTTCACGATCCCTCAGGATGTCCACGGTGCCCATGTCACGGTGCAAGCCATCAGGTGTGTCGAGATTCCGCAAGAAGTTGGGGTAGTTGTTGTTGGTGATGGCCCCGGGGTAGTTGATGCCAAACGAGTAAAACAAGTCGGCAAAAGAGGTGCCTTGCTCGAGAGGCGCCTGCGCATTCTGGAACATTAGGTCGACGACTGGGGTAGTCGTTTGATGCGCGCCGTCTTTGGCATCGAAAAAGGCAATCGTGTCTGTAAATTATAAGCAGACATTCTGCACCCGCTAGAGGACTTACCTGGGATCAGAGAGTGCATTCGATATACGGAGACAAACTCCTCGGTGAGACTGAACGGGACGTCGTCGTGTTGGACCGTCGAGCCGGGAATGCCCGAAATAACCTCGTTGGTTCTCGAGATTCTGCCGACTAGCTTGGTCAACCTCTCGCCCACGAGCCCCCACCAGTTGGTGCTCATGGCCACTTCGAGTATGGGGTGGGCGAGGATCGCCGGCGTCCACTCGACAGTGTGAATCTTGGCCATGAGGGCGCTATTCACCAGCCGTGCCTTGTCGAATATCTCATCGCTGCAAAGTCAGCAAATAGCCCGTCAGGATAGCAATCTACTTACCCAGTCCAGTCGGGGTACGCCTTTTTGAACATGTCGCAAAGGGCATTGTGTTCGAGCGCAAACAGGGTGTGCAGCATCTCCATGCCCACCCACCAGTTGTCGCCGAAGCCGGTTATGGGATTGCCATTTACATCGCGCGGAATGAATGCTCCGGTGCCGTTGCTTTTCAGCTTGAGCTTTCCATCCGGGAGCTCGGTGCGCAACTGTGCGGTCTGGGCTTCGGAAGATCCGTAGATCTGTGAGCCGTCCCACCAGGCCGTGTTCATGTTGCGGTACCCGGGACACGTTTTGTCGGAAGCATCCAATGTGGCATCCGGCTTTGTTTTGGGTAGAGCCATTTTGCCATGCCAGGTATCTCCATGAGGTAAAGGAATATCAAACGAGTCGTCAAGAGTCTACATGCGTCAGCATACAAAGTGACGGGATAGGGTTCTGTCTGGCGCACAATCTCATGGTTGAACCAGTCGTGCGTTTGAAATTGGATCCACGCAGCTGCCAGCAGATTCAACGTCGTCGCCGGGATGAACGCCCCGTTGCGCTGCATAAACCGTTCGCTGACCAGACGTGGGCTCGGCGTCCAGAGGCTCTCGTCGGTTGGCTTTTGGCAGTGCTCCCTGGGAAAGTTGCGGCCGAAGCGCATCCCCGTGCACCCCATGCGCGGCTGCTCGAGCGAGTTGAATTTCCCATCCGAGTTGCGCACCGTGCGGTAACGGGGATCGGGCACTGGTTCGCTCTCGGGAGACCCCTGGTGGGAAGCGTCCGAATACCCGTCGTGGAGGTTGTAACCACGCAGCTCGACGCGCAGCGAAGCGAGGTTCATAGCCCCGATAAGCGTGGGCAGCCTGAACCAGGGAACATGTTTGTTGACCTGGCGAAAAGTGGCGATGGCGATGCGCTCGAACAAGGTTGGGCGGAAGTCGGATTCCGGCATTTTCGGTTGATAGAGGACGATGGACAACGGACAAGACTATCGGACACGGCAGCAAGCGTTTGGGGATGAGCAGAACTCGCCCTGATATACGAGTCTGACATCCCCCGCCAGTTGCGTCGATGCTACCTTACCATTTCAACCGTGGGTGTGATCGGATAGCAGACCCATGACGTTGACAAGCTCCTTCCTGTGCAGGGCAGGACATTCGAGGCGGGCGCAAGGCTGTGCTTAGATGAGACTTTACAGGAAGTGGCACGTCTGTCATGTGAAGGAAGTCGCTTTGATTGGCAGCTTGTCAGATTGCCGGTGGGAAGCAACCCCTGCTCTTACATGCTCCATGCGACGCTGATGGTGAGCTCGTGACACGCCCGGCTACCCTGGACGAGTCAGATGGGATCGCCCTGTAAGGGTAGAACTCTTGACGAATTTCAATAGAGGAAGGCGATGATAAGCTAGTCAGAAAAGGAAGACAATATGTGGCTACCCAAAGTCATCATCAGGCCTGTCATTTTACATGGGTTTCGCTCAAATTATGTCGTAAAGCCAATTTACAGTCAGACAGTTGGATGTTTTTCACTGCTTTGTGAGTGCCACGAACCAACTGTAATCTATCTCATCTATTCCGTGTTTCTCACATGAAAGTTGAGCGAGGAAGCTTCTACTGAGCTTGACCAATCTCATGTATTACAGGGTAAGACTTGCCTTGCCAAACGGCATCTTCGGCGAAAGGACCATAACGCGATGATGAGTAATCCGCTGATAAATGGGAGACATGCAGCTCATGCAACCATCAACTCCATAAAACATGGTGACCTCGCCCACATCAGCTTATCATCCACTGGCACCGAACCCTATTCTAAGACCATGGCCAAGCCCGTCCTCATCTCCGGCGCAGGCCTAGCGTCGCTGCTGCTCGCCCAGTCGCTGCGCCTCTCCAACATCCCCTTTCGCATCTTCGAGCGCGATGCGTCCTTCGTCTTCCGCGCCCAGGGCTATCGGCTGCGCCTATCCGCCGAGGGCCTGGACGCCATAGAATCCGTGCTGGACGCCCAGACCTGGAGCAAGTTCTGGGACGCCTGCGGCAAGACGGGCGGCAGCGGCTTCGTCGCTTACAACGCCGTCACCGGCGAGGAGACGGACCACTCCATGCCCGAGACCCTGGCCTCGCGCGGCGGCAAGGTCGTCGGCATCGCCCGCGGCGACATGCGCAGGATCTTTGCCGAGAACTGCGAGGACCACATCGAGTGGGGGCGTCACGTCACGGGCTACGAGTTGACTGACGAGGGTGTCCGCGCGGTCTTCGCCGACGGCTCAAAGTCCATCGAGGGGTCGCTTCTCGTCGGCGGCGAGGGCATCTACTCGCGCGTCGCCAGGCAGGTCTCGGGCGGGCGTATAAAAGTCTACGACACGGGCGCTCGCGGCATCCACGGCCAGGCCCCCACCACCGCCTTTAAGGGCCTCGGCGAGGGCGTCTTCCGGCTCCGCGACGAGACCCGTCCCAACGGTGCCATCTTCCTCATTACAAACGTGCGTCCTGGAGAGATGGAAGACCCCAACGTGCAGTTCGGCTGGACCATGGGCGGCCAGCCCGGGGTCATCCGCGCGCCCAACGACGACTACGCCATCGTCGGCAAGCAAGCCGCCGACCTGGCCAGGACACTGACGCAGGACTGGCACCCGCGCTTCCGGCCGCTGTTCAACGATATGGACGACAATGAGAGCGCCTTCTGGAAGATCACGTGCTCGTCGCCGTCGGGCGTGCCTGAATGGCCCAACGAGCCCCGCGTGACCGTCATCGGCGACGCCGTGCATAGCATGACGCCCGCCGGCGGCATCGGCGCCAACACGGCTGTGCGGGACTCGGCGCTGCTGGGGCGGTTGCTGCGCGAGGCGGGCGGCTACAGGGAGGGGGTGACGGCGGAGTATGAGAAGGGTATGCGGGTGTATGCGAGCGAGGCTGTGCACCAGAGCTATACGACGGCTGTGGGTGGGTTTGGTATCAAGATTGAGGAGGGCGTGACGCCGACGGTGTAGGAGCTTTGGAATAATGGAAGCTAGTATAATAATCAACGAGCCAATGTCCGTCACAACTACAGGTGTCATGGAACGTGATTGAGGTTCTAGCGCAGTCGTGAACCGTGATGTTGAGATTCTCCTCGAACGATGTGTTGTAAACCTTTGGTTGACTATGGATGAATCGTATTGAGGCAGCTAGAATAGAACTTCTTCTCATATATGTATGTTGGGCAGAACTAAGGATGATTATTATTGTACAACTGCAGAATGATTATCAAATCAAACTATGGCGAGCCCCCGTGTAGCACTTGCAGGTTGCCCTTGGAAGGC
The DNA here is from genome assembly GCA_000732775.1 of Stachybotrys chlorohalonatus IBT 40285. Lineage (NCBI taxonomy): Eukaryota > Fungi > Ascomycota > Sordariomycetes > Hypocreales > Stachybotryaceae > Stachybotrys > Stachybotrys chlorohalonatus. The sequence continues at coordinate 20,711 of KL659190.1, read as the reverse complement.
CCATTCACGCACACGCCCGTCGTCGAGAACCGGCTTCCATGCACCGGACAGTCGAAGCTCTTCTCGGCCGGGTTCCAGCACACGACGCCCTTGAGGTGCGGGCAGACGGCGCTCATCTTGGTCACGTTGCCCTGCTCGTCCTTGTACACGGCCACGGGCGACAGCGGCGCCTCGTTCATGACGCCGCCGCTGCCCGGCGCCAGGTCCTCGATGTCGCGGATCTCGGGCTGTACGAGCTTCTTGTACTGCGCGTTGACCTGCAGGTCGTGCTTGATCATGCTCGGCGCCGACTTGACCATGGAGGCTACGCGCTTGGGCGAGTACAGGCGCGCCCAGGGGTTCTCGCGGCCTTCGATTTCGTCGGCGATGAGCTGGCCGGACAGCACGCCGTGCGTCAACCCGTTGCCCGAATCGCCCGTCACGATGTAGATGTTGTTGTTACCCTGGTTCTTGCCGATGTATCCCATGTAGTCAACCGGCTCGTAGATCTGTCCGCTCCACTTGTAGTCCACGGAGCCAGCCTGCATGAAACGCTCGCGAACCCACTGCTCCAGCTCCTCGTACCGGCCTTGGGGCCCTTCCTGTCCAACGGCATGGTCGCACCCACCGACGATCATGTAGTCGTCCTTTTCGTCGCACGCCGTCAGGCGGACGTACTTGTACTCCTCAGCCGAGTCGTACAGGAAGCAGTCCTCCACAGAGCCCTTGGGCACGCGGATGGCGATGCTGTAGGTGCGGTCGTACTCCATCTGCGCAATGACGGACAGCTTCTGCAGTGGGACGCAGGTGGCTTCGACGGCCTGCTCGGAGCGGATGTTGAGCCCGCCCGCGGTCTGGATCGTCACGCCCTTGGGGCCCTTTTCCTCCACCGAAATGACGCGCGTGTTGGTGTAGCATTTGAAGTTGGGCTGCTCCTTCAGCCACCTCAGGACGCCCGAGAGGTAAATCGTTGGATGGAAGGCAGCCTGTTTGGGGAAAACGGCGCCGCCTCGCTGATCAGGCTTACCGTCCCAGCCCTTGACCTTCAAGTCCTCGCGGAACTCGGTATTCAAGCCCAGGTCTTTGGCGAATGCAGCCTCCGATTTGAGTTCTTGGATGTCCTTGTCGTAGTTCTTCTTGTCAGACACGTCAAACTGCGAAATCTCGTATCCAGGCACGTGCCGATACTCGCATTCAATGTTGAGCCTCCTGGCGACGTCGCCAACGTGGTTGAGAGCCCAGGTGTGACTGTCGGCAGCGATCTGCGCACCATCTTTGCCGTGCTTCTTGGCAATGTGGATGTAGTGGTCGTCGAGGGCGTTGGCAAGGTGTCCACTCGTGCGGCCAGTCTCGCCGGACAAGACGTCGCGAGCGTCCACCATTACCACGTTTTTGCCGCGAGAGACAAGCTCGTAAGCGATGGAGATGCCAGCAATACCCGCACCAATGACGCAGACATCCGTGTCCATGTCGGTGGTCAACTCGGGGAATTTGGGCCGGTCGGCGTACTTGTCACGGTGAGTCCACACCGAGGTGGAGGCGCCGGAGGTGTGAGCGAACTGCTCGCTGAGGTCCTGGGCGATGGCCATGGTCCGTGCCGTGGCAATGCTTGTGCGGGGCAGGGATGGCCGAGCCGAAGCAGCTGTGAATGCTGGTGTCTGCGTGAAGCAGCGGATGGTAGACGCAGCTCGGAGAGGTTGGGAGCTCAAGAGTCTGGGTGCGCGTTTCGCTGCTTTTACGGAGGATCGAAGCAGGAGCATGCCGAGTGTTGTACGAGATAACCTCGTGCGTGTGTTTGTCGACCATGTCGGTCGGTGTCATGCCAGGGGCTGTTATAGGTCTCGTGAAGAATCGTTTCGTCATCTTCACTTGCACGAAACGTCATCATGACCACTGCATGTCGACGCCGACGCCGCGACTCGATGCTCAAGAGATCGTCCAAACCATCGGGAACAGGCTACATGAAGAATGTTTCCAAGAGTCCAATCGCTTGGGTCTGTTCGGATGGTTTGCTCCGACCGCATATAACTAGAACAGGGTACCTGGAGCACCTTCGTTTCAGGTAACGCCAATTAATCGTGAATGTATTACATAATGCGCTGCCATTACAAAAAGCCTGCCCTTGATTGGTCGCTGCACGGTGCCTAGGCCTTGACGGTAAACCCGTAGGCTTCCCCGCGATCCAGATACACGACGCCCTTTTCGAAACCCGCCTTCTCGACCTCCTTCTTGAAATCCTCCAGGGGCGACGCAAACACGTCGTAGTCGTCGAAGTGGATGGGGATTGTCACATCCGGGCCAACCAGCTGCATCAGCTGCACGCCCTGCTTCGCGTCCATAGTCACCATGAGCAGCGGCATCGACGGCCCCGGGATCGTGGTGCCTCCCAGGTGCACCAGCATCAGGTCGACCTTTGCGTCGTCGAGATACTTGGGTATCTGCTTCAGCTCGTCCACCATGAGCGTGTCGCCGGATATGTAGATGCGATAGCCCACGTCGACGCTCTCGCCGCCGCCCTCGACTTCGTACCCAAGCTCCAACAGCCAGCCGTTGGTCGGCGGCACTGCCCCCAGCAGGTCGTTGGCTACGGCTAACGGACCTGGCGGGACGTGCTTGCCGGGCATACCGGTGACCTTGATGACGGCCTGCCTCTCCCCTTGGCCGGCGATTCGCAACAAGGCACCTTCGAAGGCATCGAGGCTGGTGACGGCCTTGAACGCCTCGTCTGCCGGCTTGGACTCGGTCAAGCAGCGCCTGGCGTGAGGGGTAGTAATAATGGGGAAGTCCCTGTTCAGCGAGTCTTCCACCAGCCGGTCGAAGTGGTCCTCGTGGTAGTGTGACAGCAGTACGCAGTCCATGGGCGGCATCTGCTCCAGGTCGACGGCGGGGTTGGTCCGTCGCGTCGCCGACACGCCGGGACCGAGATGCACATGGTCGCCAGCGTGAAGGAAGTTGGGGTCCGTCATGATGCGGATGCCCTGCCACATGATGACGGTGGTGGCGGTGCCGATGAAGAAGACGGTTCCATCCTCGGCGCCGGACGACCCTGCAGGGTGAGTCTTGATCTCGTCGATAGGTAGCTGTGATTGTCTTTTCGAACCCGCCTTAAGGAGGGGAACCCTCGAGCGAGGGTCCAACGGGATGTGTTGAAGAGAAGGCATTGTTGTTTGTCCAGTCCGTCACGTCTTGCTACTCTTCTACGGGTGTTATATCTGAAAGCTGGCATAGAGTAGAGTCTGCGCGTCATAATGATGTTCATGTGCGCTCATAAGCATAATCGTAACTGCCCCTCCCCCCATCTTACATCGTGAATCTAAGCTTAAATATCTTCCATCAATTGCTTGAGGCTGTGGTGATGCATTGTCACTAATGAGCGCCCAGATTCTCTGGGCATCTAGGTCTTGGGGTACCCTCGCAACCCAACAAAATAACCAGCGCGTAGTTTCAGCTTCAAGCGAGCTGACGCGGACGCAAATCTTGCCTTTGGTTAATGACAGCATTGACAGCGATCGGCGCTCCACGTGCCGTCGCCCCCCGGCATTGGGTGGGGGCACCGGATGCAGATCCGGGTGCAATCATTCGCACATTTGCAGGAACAGCTTCGCATTTTCAGAAACAGCACCACAAGCCTAGGAATACACAGGTCAACTCACAGAGGCCAATACTGTGAGGAGTGAACGAAGATAGTATACATAGATGACATTATGTTCCAAGCGCCTGCCGTGAACTTCGCACCTTTTACCAAGCGGTATGGCCACCATCAATAATTAGATTACCCCCCGTCATGAAGCTGCTGGCATTGCTCAGCAGAAACAGCGCCGCGCCCTTGAACTCGTGCGGCTCGGCCAGGCGGCCCATCATGTTCTCGCTCTCCCACGTGTCCTTCAAGCCCGGCACCTCGCGAAGGTTGTCGCGGACCATGGGCGTCAGGATGTGGCCGGGGCTTAGGCAGTTGACGCGCACGCCCTTTGCGCTCCACTCCATGGCCAGGTTGCGCGCCAGCTGGACGACGGCGGCCTTGGACGAGTTGTAGACGGGCGAGACGAGGCCCTTGTTGGCGACGCTGCCCGACATGCTGGCCACGAGGCAGATGCTGCCGGGCCGGCCCTGCCGCAGCATGATGCGCGCCGCCGCCGACGCCGTCTGCAGCACCCCCGTGTAGTTGATGGCCATCATGTGCTGCGCGTCCTGCGTCGTGTACTCGGTCGCCGGGCACAGCTTCTGGATCCCCGCCGCCGCAATCACCCCGTCCAGCCGCCCGCTCTCCGCCGCGATGTCCTCCATCGTCTGCCGCAGGTGCTCTGTGTCCGTCACGTCCTGCTTGCGGTAGGCCAGAGACCCGCCCCACTCCGGCACGACTCGCTCCGACGCCTCCTGCCAGTCCTGATGCGGGCGGTCCGCGCGGTCGAGGCAGTACACTATAAGTCGCGAGTACCGGGTCAGCATGCTGTCAACTGGAAGACTTCACTGGAGAGGATGGCGGGCTTACCCTTGCCCCCGGCTTCTACGAGCGCCTCGGCCAGCGCCAGGCCGAGGCCTCGTGCGCCGCCCGTCACCACGTACGTCTTGCCGGCGAGGTCGTAGTCAGCAAACTGTTTCTTGGTGGCCTTGGACTTGTCGGCCAGTCCCGGCCGCGTGACAGGGGCGCCCTCGGTGGCTTGGCGGGCGCTGCCGGTGCTGAAGGATGCAGCGGGTAATGCCTTGAAGGGGACGCTGAGCGGAGCGTATCTGCACCGCGACACAGCGCGCAAGGGTAGTCGTATTGTGGGACGCATCATGACGGTCAAATTTGGGTATCAAGAGAAGGCAAAAGGCTCAATTGACGGAATTGGTACGACTGGAACCCCGTGGCCGGGCGCAGGCATTGTTATACCTTCAAGCTCTGGCATCGCACGATGATGATCATCTTGACGTCTTGTCTTGTTATGACGGTGCAAAAGCTCCGGTCTCCACCGAGCGCCCACCACGCCGTCCACCTAGGCCTCCCCATCCAATCCCACCCCGTCCTGGCAAGCATCTTCGCGAGGGCGGTTTCTGGGATCGTGGCCAGCCTGGGATGGGTTGTGCTGCTGATTGGGCTGAGGCTACGTCATGCCCATCACCTGCCGCGCTGCCTCAGCTGATGTAGCCCGATGATGGGAAATACCAATTCGCATATGGGAATGTTGGCCGGCCTAGGATTGATCATCGCAGTACTCGTTCCATCCCCCCTCCCCCCCCCCCCAACGCGCGGCAGGGCCATTGTTACATGTAGGGATGAGGTTTCGCAATGGAATAAATTGAATTGATTATCTATGTGGCGCAATGACTGGTATCCTGAAGTCAGCCACATTCTCCAGCTACCTGTCCACTTTTCGCACTGGCCATTTGCCGCATTACTACCATCCCCATCCGCCGGAGCATTAATCCCCCCTTTCCCCTTGCTGGTCAGCCTCCTTCTAATCTAATGGGTATCACTTCTTCAGCAGGTACTCCTTGTTCCCGACCGCCTTGTCCCACATGGTCTCGAGAATTCCTCGAACCGGCCGCATCTTGGGGGCTCCTACGCCCATATCTGCCTTAAGCTTCTCATATACATCCGGCAAACCCTGCGCGCGGTACTTGGTGCGCATCTCCTCGTATATCGGCCGGTCGTAGATCAGCCAGAACTCATCCTCCGTGTAGTAGGTGCGCGCGTAGAGAAGCTTCGCTCCCAGCAGCTCCGCGCTACGCAGCTCCAATTTTCGGTTCAGCTCGTAAAAGGCCTTTGGATCACGGGGCCCCTTTCCATACACTCCTACCGCGAAGATACGTTGGTCCGCGACTTCCGAAACGCGCGAGTTGAATCGTGACGTCAGCCCGATCTCACGGGCGCTCTTACACGGGGCCAGAAAAATCTGTAATTCGGGCAACGTCTCGTTGACGAATGAGATAAACTGCGAAACAGTGCTGGCAGGTATTCCGAAATCCTGCACGACGTACATTTCGGCGAGTCCAGACTTGTGCAATGCGTGGTAGCAGGTCCGGCTGTCCATGAAGGGATCCGCGAGTCGGCGAGTCAATGCATTTTGCGGCACATGAAAGTGTTTGAACGCCAACTTCCCGCCCCAGAAAGCACCGTGATCATACCTGAAAAGGTAATCGGTTGTGTCCATGTACAAAGAGGCCGGCTTCTCTGGCGTGGGCTTCTTCCGGAGTACAGCTTCTATGGTGTCGGCAAACCAATGCACCTCCATCTTGCGGAGGTTCCGTTCACCTGCGGGCGGGGCATCAACCCACCGGCCGAACATCACGGCAATCTGCCCCTTCCCAAAGTATACGCCGTCGATAAAGTGGATAGATTCGTCAACGGCCGCAGTCTCGAATAGGTCGTGAGCCTTCTCAACGGTGTCCACAAGCTGTAAATCAATGCGGACGCACGGTTTGGCAGGGATAAGTTCGACCGTGAGTAGGGTGACGATACCGAAGGTTCCGAGGCTGCCGGCGGCGTGCTCGAGAAGGTCGGCGTTGTGCGTGCGGCTGGCGGTCTCGAGGGCACCATCGCCGAGCACAATCTCAATGTCGGAAACGGTGTTGCTGAAGAGGCCGTAACGGTACATGCTGCTCTCGCCCGAGAAACCCGAGTACCCGCCGCCCACGGTGATGCCCTTGAACTCCATTACAATCTTGGGCACGACGCCATGCTTGAGGGTGTGGGCGGCCAGGGCGTCCATCGGCACCTTGGGCTCGGCGCGCACCGTCATGGTCTGCAGGTCAACCGGGAACAAGCGGTCCATGTCACTGGTGTCGACAATGGAGTCGCGGGTGAAGGATATCGGCCGCGTGGAACTGGTCGAGCCATGGTAGATTCGGAACTTGCGCTTGTTGTCGTGGAAGAAGCGGACCTGCTTCTGGATGCGCGCCACGGCGGCATTGTGCTCCTCGAGGAGCTTGGCCTCGTCCTTAATGGTTCCGTTCATGCTGAAGACGGCTGTACGAAGTCAATTGGTATGCAAAAAGTCAAAGAATTGGGAGAAGGAGAGGATGACGAGGCAGCATGGTCCATCAGCTGTTTTTGGGTAAGCAGATTTCCTAGTTTGGTAAAGCGGGAGGTTGGCATTCGACATATATGTGGAGCTGCCTGTAAGCCAAGCAATTAATCTCTACGGGTGCCCGTGCAATAACACAGTGTCACTGCATCGTTTGCTTTGACTTTGTACACCAAGAGATGAATCCATGTAGAGGTGCACCTCTGGTCGTGACCTTCTCCCTCTATTGGGGTCCAGCTGAGCTTATCGATATCCCCAAGATCCACTCAAGCTTAATACCTTATGCAGACACAAAAGTGGGTACGAGGCACCAGACATACACGACGGCAAGCATCTTCATTCATCCTCACAAGAGGCACATACTGACCAAAACCTACCGCCTTGAAGTAAGTTAGTTGGCTGCTCTCCATGCTGTAATTTCTAATTTCGAACCTTACAAGTTCAGGGTGGCGCCGGAAGAGGCGACCTTGGACTTGACGCTGTCCTTGCCGAACAGGCTGTAGCTGTAAGAAATATTGCTGGAGCTCAGGATGCCTACAGACGCCGTGTTCTTGCTGTTGCCCCAACTGAGGTCGCCGAAGGTAGCATAGCCAATGGACTTGGAGTCGGCAGAGTAGACACCCTTGGAGGCGGAGCTTTCAATAACAGAGGACTCGACGCGGGACCTGGGCGCCCATTCTGGTGTTGACGTTGGCGTCATGGACGTTCTTGTAGTGCCGGTTGTAGACGTGGACGGTACCGAAGCGGACAGACGGATTACGGGGGTTCACGTTCACCCAGCGGTTGTTGGCGTAGGTGACGTGCAGCTTAACTTTATCTTCGCCCGAGTTGTTGTCACTGTGGCCGACGAGAGAGGTCTTGTAGTGGTCGTGGATGCACGAGTTGGGGATAATGATCCAGTCAGAGGCGTGGTTGACATCCAACAGGCCGTCATGTTAGTCTTTGCCGTGGGTCATGTCGGTGGACAGGCCGACGTGGTCGACCCAGATGTTCTTGTACTCTTGGATGTTGATGGCATCACCGTTGGCGGCTTTCACTTTGCTGATGGTCAGGTTGCGGATGATGATGTTCTTCTGGCGCAGCACGTAAATGCCGAAGCCCTCGAGCTTGGCACCCTTGGCGCCAACGACGGTCTTGTTGGACTTGACCTTGACCCTGGCGCTGCCCTTGATGGTACCCTCGATGTAGATGATCTGCTTGCCCCCGGACTCGGTGGCCTTGGTGAACTGAGCCAGGTTCGACACGGTCGTCGTGGACCCGCCCTTGCCGCCGCTGGTCCCGCCGCTGGTGCTGGCGTAGCCGATATTGTACGTCTCGGTGATGGGCGCGCGCTTCAGCACGACGCTCTTCTCCTCCTCGGAAGTGGGAGTGGGAGCTGCGGCAGCGAAGGTCGCAAGAGCGAGGTTCAGAAGATTGGAGAACTTCACCGTGAAATAATTATATGAATTGGGCCAGCCGGAAAGAATAAACAAGATCTGTATAAGACTCTGGAAACGAATTGTGGTAAGGAAACGAAAGGATCTCTTGTCGAAGAGAAGTAAAGAATGTGAATGATGAATTGAATGAAGCAGACGTAGTAGAGTATCGACGGGCTAACAGTATATGTAGTATTAGATTCAATCTTGTCGTCATTTTGTCGCCATCACGAACTTGGACCAAACCACCGGCGCCAAGGCACATATCGGTTCAGCCAGAGATGAGCTGGGCTAGACGAGCCCGCCACAAGCCCACCGAATTGAATTCGACGCGCACACCATATCAAAGCAGTTTTGTCTGCTCACTTCTCCTCTATTGTGAGCAAAAGCCTCGCATTGCACCTATAAAATTAATCACAGGCTGTTGCGGTAAGTCAATGAGGCCACATCCACAACATCGGCCGTTTATGCAGCTGAAATCCATGCTCGAAAGAGTCTCACCAAACCAATGAATCCGTAGGGAAAACACCACGAACCATGAAAGGATGAATAAGAAGAAGTCAGAAGAGGGAATCATTAATCGCTGTTTTCGCAGGTTACGATCATGTCATGCACTTCCCCGATCTTGCACAGCAACCCTGAGCGTGCTTCCGTTGTGGCGATTCCATGGGAGCAATAATAAACATGAAACACTCACCCAACCCACTCCATTCATTCCCGTTAACGCTGTCAATATGAAACAATAGCGGAAGATGCGGAGCAATATCAGCGCCAACTCATGGGCTGGCTAGGCGCCAAGACGGCATTCGGCGCAGCGGGGCGGGTGTAGGGCTGCATCAATAACAGGCTGTGTTAATGCTCCATGGTTTTGACTTCTAATCCCCAACCGTCACGTTGGCTGCTGCCAACCTGAAGCCACGCTCGGGAGCTTCGCGAAACGCATCGACCATCACAGCTAAGATTGTTAGCATGTTGTGTTTATAGATACAAGCGGGTCCCCCAGCCCAGCGATGGGCAGCACTAAGGTCTCACCAGTCACTGTCTGTAAGGGGGTTTATGGCTGCTTAGATTTTGATAAGCCAATGGATATACTGATCTCTAGGTTATCCTACTGTATGGGATTTGTCTAAGGTTGAGATGGCGGGGGGTAGAGTACGTTGTACCAAGGACACAAAGTCCGTCGTCTAGTCGTCTTGTTCTGGACGCCAAGAATGGCTGGGCGCGATCTAGACTGCCGGAACCCGTCCTCTTGTGATATTTTCGTCATCCTTACAATTTGGCTAGATTTTGCCAAGTATCCTCTGGTTGCATGTTTCTGCGAATGCCCAGCCAGCCTACCACTCAAAACGAGGCGTTGTACGAACTCCGCCTTACAAGGAATCGCATCACGACCACATTCAGTATTCATACACTTGGCGGGAGACATGTCTTCGGCAACGGACAGCTTCACAACGACTGACATGCCTCTCCCATGACGGAGATAGGCATTTCCTATTTGAGTTTTGCTAATTTCCTTAGAGCGCAGCGCCGATGTTCCTACGGACGGGCTGCCCTGACCCGACTACGGATGCCCGCAATAAGCCACCCTGGAGCCCTGGTTAGAGGCATGGAAATGTGTGGCAGGACATTATAGACATGCCCAGTCCACATGAACAACGCAACAGGAACCGAATCGACGCTACCCGTAGCCTTACTAATTTGACATTACTGAGTTGAACTATATGTGATGAACAGTTGGATACGATATGACTGAGTGCTAGGGTAAGGAAAACCTGACTAGAATTGCCGCCAAGAAGCCATTGGGAGAATTGTACTTGGGCCATGAGATTCAGGCACTGCAATCTTAGCCTCGGCGAGGGACATTAAGTATAGTCAGCTCTCGTAGTAGCACAATCATCGTTGATCTGGAGACGTAGTGCTTAAAAACGTCCTTTTTCTTTTTTCTCTCTTCCTTTTTTTTTTTTTTTGGTTTTGCTTTTTTTTGTTCATCGTTTGAGAATGATGAAACGTTTTGACTTGAAGCCAGGAAATATAGCGATTAATTTTGCATCTACATATCAATTCAAGGACAAAAGAGACCGTGAATCGTAACATCCGTTATTGTACAAACACGCCCAATTAAAACTCCACCATCGCCAGCAAGCCTCTCAGATTGAAGAAAAAACAAAAACCCTTTACATCATGTCACTGGCACAAAGTTAGCATAAACGTCCAAACCACAAGCCAAGTAAGGAAGGAGGGGGGCAACTCACAGCAAAGCCAGCGTCAAATCACCGTGGATCCGCGCCTTGAGCTCAATCTCAATCTCTAGGTTCAGGTCCAGCCGCAGCTTGAGCGGGTTCTTGCCGCCGCCGCCGCCCTGCTGTTGCTGCTGCTGTTGCATCATCTGCTGCTGTTGTTGCTGCTGCTGCATCTGCTGCTGCTGCTGGCGCTGAAGCTGCTGGTTCGAGTTGTCCTGCTGCTGGTTCCAGAACTGGCTCTTCTCGCCGCGGTTCTTGGTCTTGGCGACGGCGTTGGGTGGTGTCGCAGGTTCGTCCTCGTCGCTCTCTTCCTCCGAGTAGTAGTCTGAGTCCTCCTCCGAGCCCTCCTCCGAGTCATCATCATCGTCGTCGTCGTATTGATCCCGGGTGTTAGGTCCGTCCTCTTCGTCGGACTCCTCCTCTGAATCATCCGAGTAGTCATCATCATCCTCGCTGGACATGTTGCCGTCATCTTGCTGAGGGACAGCGTTCTTGCTCGAGCTCGAGTTGTCAATGTTCTTTCCCTTGTCGACAGCGTTGTCCTTGGCGTCGGCGGCCTTGGGCTCAGCTTCGGCGGTCTCTGACTTGGGCTGGTCTTTTGACTCCTCCGTTGCCTGTTCTGTGCCGGGCTGCTCCTCCTTCTTCACATCGACCTTTTCTGGCTTCTGCTCCTCAGTAGCTGGTTGCTCTGCCTGTGCTGGTTCGGCCTCTGTCTTTTGTTCCGAAGAGTTGTCAATGGTGTCGGCCTTCTTCTCATCGGCCTTCTCTTCGGGCTTGACTTCGCTTTTCTGTGCGGCCGTGTTCTGAGTCTCTTCCGCCTTCTGCTCGGTGTTGTTCTGGGTGTCTTCCATCTTCTTCTCCTCGGGCTTGTCGCCCTCGGACTGCTTCTCCCACGGGTTGTTGTTCTGTTGTGCGGACATTTTGGCTACATTCGATAAGCTAATGCACCATCTCTAGTCACATGCAAGAGCACATACCGTGTAATGGTGAGTGGTGTTTAGGACTACAATAGTAAGTAAAAATGTGGTGCAAGCTGCGGTCTGGCGTCCTGGTCCTGTGAGCTCTTTTGTGAGAAGGACCCTGTCAGGAAACCGGTTCGCAAAGTGTGGGCTCTGACGCAACAACCACGAGCTGCGCAGGAACAGGTTTAACCCCAGATCCTCGCTGTTTATGACGACAGCTGCCGAAACAGGGGGTGAGTCGGCAAGCATGACGTGAAGTGACTAGAAACAGGCGCGGTGGGGAGTGTGGAAGACCCCCGGCCTGTCATTGCTAGGTGTGTGTGTGGCCGGTTTGAGTGGTGTGGGTAGGGGGGTTTCAATAAGAGCCACGTCATGTCTTCCAGAAACCGCAGGAGAAGACTTCCTGCTTTCACACGTTTTCACGTCCAACACTCACAATGGTCATCGGTCTGCTCGCCATCACGTCAATTCCCACCGTCATAGGGGTCGGCCAGGCCATCAGCGCCCAGAAGAGGCAGGCCGCGGCGCAGTCCAAAGAGCAGGAAAAGTTTCACCTCATCGCCATGGTCTGCCTAGACGGCAATGACTTTCAGGACGCGTGCGTGTGCATGCTAAAAGACGGAAGGGTAAGTTAATAAACCTCTTCCCGTTGAAGCTCTGAGATTCCTATACGAAAGGACATATCGAACCCTTTGTGCATCGTGCGCTAAATGTGATGTGTGGGCGGTTATTGTAGCTCTATCTTAATCTACCAGACTTTCCCGTGGCTGGGCATCGATTCTGCGGGTACTACTTCAAATACCCCGGGGAGGAAGGGCATCTTGGCATGGTGAGCACGATAGCGGACGACCCGCCGATGCTCAACTGGATCTTCGTCGACGCAGAGACACACGCGGTGCGGCACGGAGGGCGCAAGGACACGGTTGGTCACGTCATCGGCCCGTGGGGATGGAGCGAGGATGAGCGGTTCCTGGTGCTCGAAGGCGGGTTCGACAAGTTCATCGCGGTCAAGGAGCAGGCGCCGACACCCGCTGCAGAGGACGAGGGCGGATCGTCTGATGGGCCTCCGCGGTGGGCCGTGTACTGGGATCCTGATGGGCGACGGCAGGCAGAGGCTGGGACGGGGGACGTGCTGCCGCTGAGGCTTCGCAGGCAGCCACTGCTAGGGATAGCCAGCCGCTATGTCAAAGACTGAATGCACCGTTTCCCTTCGGTTCCATTCCTGACTCAACAAATCAAGGCTTGTTCATCAGCGGGGATGTGCGTGGCAGATTTCTACTAGGTGGAGGTGCGTGTGGATATCATCTCGCCTCCCCCTCCCCCCTCCCACCCCTTACAAGGATCAAGGCTAAACATGGAAGGGAGGGGCAGTCTTCGGCCACGCAAGACGCGAGCTGGAAGTCGATTATGACCTCATGTAGATGGGAATCACAGGAGGAGGAGAAAACCTGTTCTCGTCCGCCGGTAAAGCATTGTATATGAGCCGCTGACCTCAAGTCTGACCTTGCAATTCCTATCCAATCCATCAACAAGTTCCTCCATTATCTGTCCCTCCAAACTTCCATCCAAGCTTCTCCTCCTATCCCACCACACAACATGTCCACCATGGAAAAGGAACGCCGCGTCGACTCGCTGGAAGAGGAGAGCCAGTCCGCCGAGGACACCCAGCCCATCCGCCGCCAGGGCGACAAGAAAAAGAAGAGCCGCAAGTCGCGCCAGCGAGAGCAGCCGCAAAACCAACAGCTTCAGCAGCAGGGTCAACAGGGCGGCCCCCTGGGTGGTCTGCCTGTGGGCGGCGATGCGCTGGGCGGTGTGCAGAACACCGTCGGTGGCGTCACGGGTGGCCTGCTGGGCGGTGGTCAGCAGGAGAGCAGCAGCGGCGGCGGCGGCAAGTCGGACACGCTGAGGCTGCGGCTCGACCTGAACCTCGAGATTGAAATCCAGCTTAAGGCCCGTATTCACGGTGATCTGGAACTCGCCCTACTGTACGTATTCACCCTTCCCCAAACCCTCTTACCCCCGGCCTCAGCCCAAAACACCAAGTCCACATCACAACCTCCCCTTCCTCCTCGCATCATGCGCAACCTGGTTTTTCTGCTGCAAACCGTCAGTCTTACCATTCCCGCTTCTTCAGTACTGGCTAGTGTTCTAAGACAATCACAAAAGGGATCAAAGCTAATGGCGCCGTCTTCTTTCGTTCGCCGCATACAGGAATTAAGAGGCAATTTGCAAATGGCTTTTTCGTTGCTTTTTGGCCTTGGTTCTAGCATGTACTACAACTATTTTCTCCTTTGTTTAACAATGATCCATGGTGTTCCGGCTATTGTTAGTTCGGGGGGTTGCTACGAAATGAAACGAAAGAGTCGGGATAAGCGGCATGCATTTTTTTCCTCTTTTAATTTCCGCCACAGCGCCTACATGAGACGTTTTAGCCTACCAATACCTCTTAGTAGACTTACCTCAAGTAGAATGGAGCATTCCATCAGCTATGATGAACCATCTACCAAGCATTTCTGTTCCGTGAAGGCCTTGTCGCACGAAGCTAAGAGACACCGGACCGTCTGACGGAACCATGCCGTCAAGTGTTTGGCGCCGCGCGCTAACACGGAGCCGCGTGTGTGCCACGAGCCTGACCGTTGTGTCCTGATCCATCGTGGCGTTGCGAACTTCGTGGTCTCGTACGAGTGAAGCAGCCCCCTCCCACCCCCTCCCCACCCATTGTGCTGTGCCAGGACTACACAGACGCAGACAGCTGAATGCAGGGATACTTCCCCAGGGACAGCAGCCGACATGACAGCCCCCAGCCTCTGCTGTCACGAATCTTCCAGCTCTCCCCTTTCTTCGCCGTCACCAGCCACATCCATCGGCGATCCAGCCCGCCTCCCCTTGTCGTCTCCACTCCTCCCTGTTTTGGAAAACCAAGGACCGGGGATCGATATGACGCACAGCAGTGGTCTGGACCGGCTCTAGCCACACGCCGTGCCCTGGTTCTGGAGACGGTCCTTTCTCTTGTGGCTTGACAAGAGGCAAATCCTGATTTCAACCTCACCGAGTGAAGCCCCGCAACGACGCGCAACTCTCGAGCAAAAGAACTCGACTGTCGGCCCGCTCGGTAAATCCACGCGCATAACCGCTACAGCTGTTTGCACGATTTCCTTAGCGGAGACTGGTTAATCGGCTCATCATGGGCGACCACGCCGAGCACGACGGTCGCTTCCAGCACGTTACCTACGCCGGGCCGACGCACGATACCCATACCTTTACCGTCCCTCGACCCAAGGACTCGGAGGCGCAGTCATCACAGCCATCACAGCAAGATACGAAACCACAGCAGCAGCAGCAACAACAGCAACAGCAACAACAACAGTCACATCCGCCTAAACCCTCCCTAAATGTCGCTCCAAACTTTTCCCCCAACCGATCTGCCTCGCCCAACCCCCCGATAGCCATCCCTCGCATCGAACCCATGACATCCGGCGAGTCCCCCGCAGCGCTGGCGCGCGGCCTCGCAGGAAAATACGTCGACGAGTTCGGCAACGTCCTGGACTGGGACGGCACCGTCCTAGGCCGTGTCGAGGGCGACTTGCCGTCCATGGTCGGCCGCGCCGTCGAGGAGTCGGGCGAGGTCCTGGACAGTGACGGTGAGGTCGCCGGCCACGTCTCGGAGAACCACGTGCGGCCGGCACTGAAGCCGCTGCAGGGCGGGCTCAAGGTTGACGATAAGGGCAACATCTACGACGACGAAGGCCAGGTCATCGGCAGGCTGAATAAACCCAAAGATGAAACGCATCCAAACGCGAAGCCAGCGTCGGCGCCGAGCCCGTCAGAGGTGTACTTGGATGTCAAGTCGACACACGACGGAATCCAACTCATAATTAAAATCCCTACCGTGTTTAACCGAGACTATGACAAGAAGTAGCATAAAAATACCATGATGACAATGAAACCAACATAAAATCTCCGTACATAAAAACGTGCAGGGAAGCCCTTGCTACCCTCTGTCTCGGCTGGAGTGTCGTCTCCGCCACAAGCAACAGAATCTCGTCATTGACTGCATAGGATAACCCGTAAAGAGCCGCCTGCATCGGAAAATACATAGGGGTGCAAAAAGCAAAAAGCTGCTGGTGGGGTGAGGCTGGTGGAGGCGAGGGGTCGTGGGTGGGTGGGCGAGGTGAGGAGTTGATGGAGTCAGTGATCGTCCTTGCAGCCGCATCCAAACCCAAAACCTGTTTTTTCTCCCATGCAAGTCGCCCATGACCACGCAGCTGTGAGCACTAATGGAGCCCCAGGGTTTATTCCTGGGTTGACCATCGCGATCCGGTCCCATAAGAATTGCGAAACGGAGACGATTATCGCTTGATCGGTTCCCGGAACTCATCCCTGGTAGCCCATCCGTGCACGCACAGCCAGGCGCCACATCCCTTCGCACGTTTCGCTGTGGAGGCCGCTTGCCATTGTGTGCGTAAGCTTCTTTTATCCCCATCCTTGTCTGTCGCACGTTGGTCAAGCCACCTACTCGAGGGGGTGGTGTGGCGTCATCCCAATACAGGCAACCCCCAACACCACTTTTTCCTGTACCCATCCTGCCTGCTTCGATCAACACGACATGACGTCGCAGCCGTATGCAGGTAGGGTACCCCGAGACATTGACCGGGAGCTCCTGAGCTCGAGGCCTGGCGGGTGAAGTAGCTGTGACGTCTTAATCCCCATCGTAGACGTAGCCCCAGAAACTTGTTTTCACCGAGGCTGCACCATTCCACCATAAGTATAATAGGCCCTGGCTATGGAGGCCCGTAGCTAATGTCAGATGATATCCATAATAAACTATACAACCTTCTGGAAGAACTATAAGAAAAATACCACCAACATGTCTACAGACGTTTCACAGGCCGGCAAAGACAGCCCGGTGATTGTTGGCAACAATCCCGGTATGTACTACATCAGTCAATCCGCCAGAGTCCTGGCTTCATGTATTCTCTACCGCAAGCAGCTTCCCGCTAACTTCAGAATAGAGGACTCTCAGAACTCGCAGAACGTGCCGCGCTCCGCACTCGGCACCGTGAGTGAGTCGGGCGAGATTCTTGATGACGCCGGCAAGGCCGTCGGCAAGGTCGGCGACTCCAAAGATACGCAGGAGCTTGTCGGCAACACCGTGAACACAACAGGCGAGGTTGTCAGCTCAACGGGGGAGGTGCTGGGCAAGGCCATCATTGGCGACGACAACGATGAGGATGATACCGACTACACAACAAAACCCAAGGACCAGGAGGCCAGCAACACCAGCAGCAACTTCAGCCTTGTCGACAACACAAAAGGCGCCGTTAGCTCTGGGCTCGGCCTGGTGAGCGGCAACAAGCAGAATGACGACCAACAGCAAAACCTAGAGGCGGAGAAGCCTCAAACAAAATCGGAGACGCAGTTTGACCCCGAAGAGCAGGAGCATGATACCCCAGTTGATCTAAAGGACAACGACACACCCGCCGACCAAGCAAAGGAAGACGTTCAGGACGCCACAAAAGAAACCCCTGCCGACAAGCCCGAGCTTGATGACAAGCAGGCTGTCCCCGAAGAGGCCCAGGACGTACAACAAGACGCCGCAGACGCCAAAGATGACCTACAAGAGGTCCCGCCTCAAGCAGAGGGCGAGGCTGAGGATCTCAAGGACGCCGGCGACAAGGATGTTCCCAAGGACGTTCCTGACGCCGAGGATACCGTCGAAGAGGGCAAGGACAAGGTCGATGACAAGACTGAGGAGGCACAAGATGCCGCCGAGGAAACGAAAGATACTGCAGAAGATGCCAAGGACAACCTCGCAGACAATGCTGAGGTGCCGAAGGCCGAGGATGACAAGTCCCCCGAAGACCTCAAAGAGGACGCCCCTGTGGACAAGGACTTGCCCGAGGGTGAGCAGGAAGCCGAGAAGTTGCCTGGCGACGACCAGGGTGACGACGAGAAGAACCCCAAGGACGCTCTCGCTGCTGGTCAGGAAGTTGCCGAAGACACGACCGGCGACGCCAAGGATGCCGTCGAGGACAAGGTAGCTGAGGGTGAGGAGACCGCCCAAGACACAACTGCCGAGGGCGAGGAGACTGCCCAAGACGCAACTGCCGAGGGCGAAGAGGCTGTTGGCGACAAGACTGCCGAGGGCGAGGAGCTTGCCAAGGATAAGACTGCCGAGGGCGAAGAGGTTGTCGGCGACAAGACTGCCGAGGGCGAAGAGGCTGTCGGCGACAAGACTGCCGAGGGCGAAGAGGCTGCCAAAGACACCACTGCTGAGGGTCAGGAGGCTGCTGATGACACGGCCGCCGAGACTCAGGAGGGCGTTGAGGACAAGACCGCCGAAGGCGAGGAGCTTGCCAAGGACAAGACTGCCGAGGGTGAAGAGGCTGTCGAGGAGAAGACTGAGGATGCTCAAGACAAGGTTGATGAGACCGCCGAAGAGGCTGGCGAGCAGGCGGAAGATGCCGCCGAGAAGCTTGACTTCTCCATCCTCAAGGGCACCAAGGTCAACAAGGCCGGCAACCTCGTCAACCAGAACGGCGACATCATCGGTCGCGTTGTCGAGGGTGACGCCAAGAAGCTGCTTGGCAAGCGTTCCGACGAGAACGGTGACATCTGGGACGACGCTGGCAAGAAGTGCGGCAAGGCTGAGCCCCTGCCCGACTCTGAGCGCGAGAACTCGAAGGCTTTCGCCCCCTTTGAGAACTTCCCCGACGCAATCGTCGAGGCCGACGGAAAAGTTACCTCTGAAGGCCGCCAGGTCGGTGTTGTTGTCGAAGGTGATCCCAAGCGCCTTAAGGGTAGCAAGGTCGACGAGGATGGAGACATTCTCGACCGCCGCGGCAACGTCGTCGGCAAGGCTGAGGCCTGGGACGAGCCCGAGCCTATCCCTGAGGAGCCTGAGGCTGTTATTGACCGCTCTGCTCTTGCTGGCAAGCGTGTCAACAAGGCTGGCAATGTCGTCGATGGAAACGGCGTCATCTACGGTCGCATCATTGAGGGTAACCTTGCCTCCATGATCGGTCGTATGTCCGACAAGGAGGGTAACATCCGCAGCGAGTCGGGTGATATCCTCGGCAAGGCTGAGCTTGTCCCTGAGGGTGAGCGTGAGGGTGCCAAGGAGGGTCCTTTTGCTGAGCTCAGCGGACTGACCGTCTCCAAGGACGGCAAGGTTGTCACTCCGTCTGGCGATGTTGTGGGCCGACTCACATCTGGTGATGCCAAGACGCTGTCTGGCCGTTCTGTCGACGAAGATGGTGATGTCGTTGACCGTAACGGCAACGTCCTTGGCAAGGCCGAGCGATGGGAGGAGCCTGAAGAGCCCGTTGTCGAGAAGAAGAAGGATCCTCTTGCCGGTCACAAGGTCAATCGTGAGGGTAACGTTACTGACGAAGATGGAAACATCATCGGCAAGCTTGTTAGTGGAGACCTCGCCATTTGCTCCGGCAAGGAGATCGACGACGACGGTGATGTAGTCAACTCCAAAGGTAACACTATCGGTCACGTTTCCCGCCTCGAGGACATTCCTCCTGAGCCAGAGAAGGAGCCCGAGGAGACTGCCGAGGAGAAAAAGGCTCGCGAGGAGCAGGAGGAGGCTGCCAAGGCGGCTGAGAAGGATAAGAAGCTTGCCGGCCAGCTCGGCTACATTGTCGAGGAGGCCCTCGAAAAGGTCAAGCCCCTTTGCTCCAAGATGACGGAGAAGATCGAGGCTGTCGAGAATCAGCCCAAGGAGGAGCGTGATGAGGAGGAGCTTGTCAAGCAGGTTCGACCTTTGATCGAGGATGCTAGCAAGATCCTTACTGAGACGAATGGCGCTATCCGCGGCATGGACCCTGATGGCCGCATCCAGCGCAACGCCAAACAGAAGGCTGCCACCCGTGAGGCTTCGCCTGAGGAACACCACCTTGCTGAGGTGCTCAAGGAGGTAAGGATATTTCCAACACGATTGCTTAGCGTACCAACTGCTAACTTGCTTAGCTCACCGGCACTGTCACCACTACCATTGACAGTTGCAAGCGCAAGATTGCTGGCATGCCCCACGCCAAGAAGGAGCTGAACCCACTCTGGGGACTTTTGTCCGAGCCTCTCTTCCAGATCCTCGCCGCAGTCGGCCTGCTGCTGAATGGTGTGCTCGGCCTGGTCGGCCGTCTGCTCAGCGGTCTCGGTCTGGGTGGTCTCGTTGACAGCTTGCTCGGCGGCCTTGGTCTGAACAAGATCCTTGATGGTCTTGGTCTTGGGCAGGTTGTCGGCTCATTGACCGGCAAGAAGGATGGTGGCAAGAAGGGTGGTCTCTTGGGTCTGTAAAGCTTGCAATTTTGGCATGACATGTGATTTACTGTTTTTCTTCGGTTATATCTTCGAGCGTTTGTATACTAGATTTTAGCAAAAGTCACGAATTCACGAGTTGTTCCAACTATGGGGAACTTCAAGATATGTTACCACAAATGAAAATTTGGCATGTTGTGCAGTATTACATCAGACGACTGGCTGAGAAACCACACGGAAGCTCTGGTGGGGCATGTCGTCGCCTGCTGGAACATGGCGACGGCCCCAATGAGGAAGAATGTGCGCTGGGTTACGGAGCGCCTGGTGCGCCACGGTTGGCTGCGGCGTGGCTTTTGCGACACATCCGCTACGACACATCAAGGCAACCGGCGACGACGCCCTCGGCATCATGTGCGCGTATTCTGTGACATGCATAGTAGCCGCTAATGTTTTCGGAGGTAAGTGTTAGCGAGGCATCGTACCCGGCTAACCGAACAGATAGCCTGGCGAACACCAACCTTGCCGACGTCCGCGACAACGCCCAGCCCACCATCGCATCCGCTCCGCTACCCAGGATACGCGACGCGGCACCGCGCAGGACGCTGTTAGAAAGGGTCGCAAGTCACGAGCTGTAGCTGGCGTCGGGAGCAAGGATTGGCCGCTACTTCGATCAAGGGGAGTTCATGTCGACGCTGGCCAAAGTCGTTGGCAGGGGGAAGACGTGGCCGCTGGGCAACGATCTACCGCCAGGACACAAATTCCTGCTCGTTTCCCAAAGATGCCTTGCCAAAAGAGGCTGCACCTATCCCTTTGGCGCGCAAGAGACAACAAATTATGCTTGTA
>KL659188.1:615-13543 GCA_000732775.1 Stachybotrys chlorohalonatus IBT 40285 | reverse complement strand
TTCGGCAGAACAGGCAGGGTCACCAGTGAGCAGCTGTGACAACGGCTCTATAATCTACAGCTTGGTCAAGCTGGACTTCCTTTTCCTTGCAAAAGGAAGCTATTTGCAAGAGCCATTACATGGAGGAAGGACCAGGTCAGGACCCGGGCCACGCCCTGGCGTTGACGATGGTTAGACTGTATCCCTTATCGAAGTTGGTCCCGATATCTGCGACGTTTATGTTATCATTATAATGGGCAGCTTCAACACCAACAGGACCGTATTTTGGCCCGGGTTGATGAAAGGACCACCAAAGAAGATATTCACGGATAGCTAGGACCTAGATCTTAAGCCCTATGGGCGTTGGTTTCATCTTGGTAGTTATCTTATAATAGAACCGTCCCTTAAGGCCGACGATAGCTTCATCAACACCAGTAATACTGCCAATTTCAACAAGCTGAATAGCAGCTTCCATTTTATTGTTGGACCACTTATTGACTTTGTTGAATGGATCAAGGGCCCCATACCTCAATAAAACTTGGATCCTAGGTTCGTAGCCGTCTTTTTAACAGGAAAACCGGTCAAATGTCATATATCGTGTAATTCGACGTTCAAAGAGGAATTCGTCCACCTTCCAATAGTCATCATAACGGGATTCCTTATGTAGAGTAATATATATCAGAATTCCTATCCAGACATATATCTCTACAGCGGACATTGATTTCCAGTGGTTTTGATGGCTTCCATGGCTTTTAGAGCCCTTATGGCCCCTATGGTTTCTAAAGCTTCTCCCTTCTTCCGGCTCGGGCGCCGGTGCTTCATCCGTATATCTGACCCATTGTTCAACTAGCCAGACGGGCAGGAAGACTTGGACTAGTTTCAAAGGCGTTGCTGGAAGGTCCCGGACATGGAAATCGTGGTCTAGGACATCAAAGGGTTCAAATTGGGTCCTGAAATCGTCCTCTAGCTGGATATCAGGCCTGCGCGTATTATCTACATCTTACTCTCGACGGCTCTTAGGTATCTGTGGCTTCAATAAATATCTGGTAGCTTTTTTTGGCCTTGTTACGCTGGCTGCCTTATTTTTGGCTTTCTCAAGTTATACAGCAAGACTGGGGGGTAAAGGCAGCGATTCCGGGCTGGCGATACTTTTATGCATCTCTTATAGCATAATCTTGTCACAAGGGGCAAATGCGGCCGTTGCCTGGGCTGTCAGGGGCTTCGGGCCGGTGAGGTACGGTCACAAAGCTCCCTTCTGCAGCGGAAGCCCCTAGATTAGGTCAGTGGGAATAGCCTCAAGCCCCGGATGACTATGAAGGGATGTGATGTAGGATGTAGCTATATGTATCCGGAAGGAATGCTAGGTCTTGTATCATAGTATAATTTACTAGGCAGCGGAAGTCACTATTTTTGCCGGATTTTAATTGGTCAAAGTCCCTGTCTGTGACCAGAGGGCTGCTTTCGCACACCCAAAGGGATAATGTAAGTATTCAGTTGAGTCTATACCTACTTATATCTATAGTGGGGCCTCCTTAAGGTACCTTACTTACAGACATACTAACTCAGATGTTGTGGAGCGGCTACATCTGTGACACCGCACATTCAATGAGATGGTTGAACCAGCGTGGTTATATCTCAAAAGAGTGACCACTAAGCTTGGTGCCCCAAAGGACCGTACTGATACTATTCGTGCGTGGAAAAAAAAAAGCCTGGACTGAGCTCGCACAGGAGCGTATTCGTGGTTGGATTGAACGGATTATGCGACATATCAAAGAGGTAATCCGTCTTGGGGGTCGCGCCTGGTACACTCCAGCATCTGGTACCCCTTAATCACGATGGCGCACACAAGGACTTCGGAGCAGAATTGTCGGCGCTAGATACTCAGGTCTTTGAGAAAGGCTCTCTGCAGGTAGTCGAGTACCCTGCCAGCTCCCAATTGAGGTATACTTCTATGACTTCGTGCATCTCGTCGGCATCGATGTTGAGAAACCCCTGTTGTGCGGAGATCATACACTGCGAGCTCGGATAGACCACAGATTTGTCACTCGCCGTGGTGTCATATAAGCAGGCAGGCCGAGAGGGGTACGACGGTGGAGACGCGTGCAACAATGAAGTTGGCCGTGGCTTATCGGCGGTAGATTCAAGCCTGTAAGAAGAGATGAAACGGGAGAGGAGGCGTTACTCGTGGTAGGCGGCCTGGTTGCATAGAGGCCGGAGACCATCGGGTTATAGGTTCCATGAAAGCTGTAAGTGGATGCTGCGTTCTTGAAACTAGTCGCGTGCCGGTAATCTTTCATAGGTTAAGTGGGAACCTGTTCTAGAAAAGCCCCCGGTGCCGAAATTTTTGACTTTTCATTACCATTACCGCTCTAGCTGCCGAAGCTGATGCCAGTCACTACGACGCTACATTCGATCCCCGACATTCGCACAGCATCATCGTAGGCCGTTCCTTGCTTCACCTGCGCACCAGGTTCGTACTCAAGTCCGACTTGTTCTAGGCCGCCGTCGCGCGTTCGAGGCGGGTCAACACCTGGGTTATTCCATCTTGAAGTCTGTAGATTTCGGATCGCAGGTCAGCTTTTGTGCGCCAGCCCCAGTCCTGGTAGCTACATTGCTCGTCTCGTTAGACACATCGGTCTCATGGAAGCTGTCCATTGCACTGATCCTGGTGTTAGTTATCGTGCCGCACCTTGAGTAGCGATGAACAACAGCCGTGGGAAGGTAGCAGGTTGAAACACGTTATAACCAGTTTCGTGGTCAGCTTTCAACTAACTCAAGCTGAAAGATCACTCACTTTGGTCGTTTTTGCCGGCAAAGAATACATGCATTCTGTTTAACGCGTCTTTGTGGCGAACGGTTCGCAAATCTTTTTTCGTCGCTGTGTACGTAACATTATTCTGGCAAAAGAATTGGGGTTTAAGGAGAGAAACAAGAGCGGGAACAGACTTGAGGAGAGGAGAATTAACACCACCAGGCGGAGGGAAGGCGTAGGTAAGACACGTAATGTCAGCAGCATCATGCTACTACCCCTTTGTCTGCGAGCGCCGAGCGGGGCCCGGGAAGGGTGGTTGAAGAGATAACATGAAGAGCAATGTGAAGAAGATGGTGTGGATAAGTCCTGGTCCACTGAATTCTAGTGATTGGGTCAGATGCTCCTATTACCCGTATGGCGCAACAAAGAACCACTGGCATCTTTGTCAAATTTGCCTGGGTATGTGCTGCGGTGCATCATGATGGCGCTTCCGGATCTACAATCCCTGGACCATCTTCTTTTGGCCCTGCCCTATGTCTTGCGCTTGTTCCAAGATAAGGGGCCCAGGATTCTTGAGGCTGTTCTCGCCCATGTAGTCAAAACGGAATCCATGGCCGAACAGGTCACGGAGACCAGAGGCTTGTTTCTCTCCTCCAGCCTCCCGCTTCCCTAGCAGTTGCTGCCGCTGGCCTCGACGCCTTCAAGGAAGCCTACATCCATAACGATACTGTCAAGTTGAGGCCTAATACCCCCTACACAAAAGCCCCCCCTCTGCCCGTCATCTTCAGCAACCCCGCGCCTGGGTTTTCGGCCCGGAAACTCCTCTTACTGACCCAGCGCATCGCATGCTTGGCATATGACTGTTTTGACTTCTTTTATGACCAGTGAAAGCAGGCGGCTCCCCAGCATCTTGCCGACCCGAGATATTCGTACCGCGATAGAAGACCTAGACTGCCTTGGCGTAAGAGCTTCCAGGGCTGCCCCTATGAGTTCGACCCTGGCGGTCCGCCATACTGGATCGAGATGCAGCATATTCTGGATGGGCTTCAGAACATACAACTCACCTATAAGCTAAACAATGCTGTCAAAGAGGCAAGACTACCATGGCCGGCGGCAGATGTTGCCCTTGCAGGCACGCTGGATCCTTCTACACTCTTCGGGCGGGAACGACTAGAGGCGGTCGTTTCAGTGCTCTTCTTCCTCTTTCATACCAGGGGTGCACATGGTATTTCCAGGCAGCCATCTCGGGGTTTCTTAGAGTCTCCGCTACAGCTGCCTCGTCCCTCGGCGCGGCATTGGCCTGAGACAACCAGTCTCAGGAAAGGACCTCATCATGATTGGGGAGGTTACTCCTTTGTCATGGCCCAGGTACACTCAAGCGACCTTTTTCGCCTTTTCGAGACATTTCCTTCATTGCCTTTCGCCCCCTCGGTCTGGGCTTGTGGAGCCGGAGCAGGTTGGTAGCCCGTGAGCTTTTGTCTCAGCCCCTCGACGTGCCGGGTTCACCGCGCGCCATTGTGCTGTTGTCTTGGTCAAACAGATTATTTACATGGGGAAGCCTTTTGAGAGGAGAAGCTATCGATGCCCATGTGGCACGGCTGGAAGCAGAAGCGGGACAAAGTCGGGAAGAAGCTCCAATCACTCAGATTCTTGCCGCATTCATAGTCCCTGCATGTGGGAGAAGCTCGATCCCTTCCTGGGCGATATCAATAACCGAGAAGAACTCTTCATGCTTCGACTGAAGCTCGTCCCAGCATTGGGACAGCTTTGCAAGCGGCGGGAAAGTCCACGCCGCTCAAAAGCCAAGTCCACCAATATCAATGCAGAAATGGCGCATAGACAGTTTGGCAAAGCATATTTGTTCTCAGTATTTTCAGGGGACTGGAACGCCGTTTTGCTGTTTTTATGGCAAATTGTTAGGTAGTTCTTGGAACAGACGGACACTTTGCTAACCATGCAGCTCGAGCGCATGAAGATCATTACCTAGTATCGATGATTTCAAAATAGATAGAAATTGGAACCTAGTGATGATAGGCTTCTTCATGTTGCGCGTACAATGGCTATGTGGTGGGTGCAGTGGTAGTATACTAGAGGAATTCAGGGCTCAGATAACACCCCCCTTTCTTATGACAAATACCCGCCAGTATTCCCATGTACCGATTATAAGGTTCAGGGAATAACGCTTGATTGGGCGGCATTAGCATTACGCGGAATCAGTATAAGCGAATCTACAATGAGGTTATAGACAAGACAATAAGGGTGATGGATCTAGATGACCTCGAGCTGATTCATGATCTGGTCTTTGACTTCGTAGGATTTTGTGATGCATTGTCTAATTGCGAAACACTTAAACTCATTGCTATTATAGTTATCTCTCTATTATATCCCTGATGTCAATATCGCTTTGCTCGTTTGATATGTGAGCCGCCAGCCAAGATCTCTGAAGCCATCTTCCGCTTTGATAACAAATGGAAGGTTTTACCTTGATGCAGAGATCCGGCAGCTGTTCCCATAAGTTGCTGATCCTATATGGCTTGATTATCTACATAACCGTTGGCGAGAGAAGATAAACAGCCATGGCAAGACTCCCTCCATGTTTTCCCTAGATGCCTGCCGCTTCTCAATGCCTGGAGCCAACTCTCCTTTTCTTATTGCAGTTCATAAGGCATCCTTTGGCACTTCTTTGCCATCTCTTGCGGCTCTTCAAAGCTAATAGCATGCCTGAATAAGTGATGTTCATAACCCTTAAGTACTTATAGTGTGGGAGAAACAAATGGTTCCTCGGCAAAGACAGACCCCAGCCCAGAAAGACCAGAGGGGAAAGAAAAGGTAACACTCGGCCACAACGGCCACAATCGTCGGCAACTAGGCTGATAAAAGGAAATATAGATAGTGTTGAACCGGGCTAGAGAACAGGGTCATCACATGATCTAGAACTCGATTACCCTAGTTATAATATAGTCACCCTAGACCTAGTCGGCCTTATAAGGCCGCCCGGATCGACAGATAAATTCAACTAAGCATCACGATCACGGAATTCCACGTTTTGAGCTTGTAGGCGCAGCCACAGCTAGGAACAGGAATTCACATGATAACGTGGGTTCTTCCAACTGATAGACCATTTGATCTCTAAATAATGAAAGCAAAGAACACAGACGAATGGCCCAATCGGCCATTGGCCGATTGAGTGGAAAAACTCAAGTCAATTGGTGATTTGTGTGTGATTGACTGTCTGCGATATTGCTTGGTTGGTGATTGATGTGTGGTTGCTGTTGTCGCTGCGGAAAGTAGGGGCCTTTTCTGCCCAATTCGCAATCATGGCTCGAACTGCAATGGGGTCTTGGGACCCACTTATCCTTCTGTAGACCGTCGTGAGGCAAGACCAATCAGCGGACGTGTAAGGAAAGTAGGGCTTTGGGAGACTCGATCCATTGTTAGAACCGAAATCAGCTTAGCGTTGTGGTCCTATGAGGCATAATCCTCCCGGATGTAATAACTATCTATCCATCTACGTAAGGTTTCATCGTGTCCGCACAATCGTGACCAGCAATCACGTGGCACATCATGCAGCCTATCACAGTTTCGTTACCCCTCGCGCACTGCGCCGCCACTTAACAGTTTCTACGGTTTTGTGGAAATTCCATTATGATGGAACTCGCCGCGAGTATCATTGCAATCGTGGATATATCAGCAAAGGTGATCACTCTTTGTTCAAAGTACGCTTCTGCGGTCGCCAATGCCCAGGATGATATTACGCATCTTGATAGGCAGGTCAAGGGCCTAAAGGCGACACTTGAGCATGCCAAATCTCTCATCGAACGAGCAAATAATTCCCTGCAAGCATCTCACCAACTATTGGACCAACTAGAAGGATGTCGAAACGAACTTGCACATTTACAAGCTAGGCTTGAGCTGGGTCGTACTCATAAGACAATGCAGCGGCTTGGATTGCGTGCCCTCCAATGGCCTCTCAATCGCGATGGTGTTTCGGCTATAATCTCGAATTTGGACCGATACCAACGCACCATTATGGATGGCTTGCAGATTGATCAAACGTGAGTTTCCTGCCTGAAATCAGAATAGGACGGCAAACTTACCCGACTCAGAACGCTTCTGCTTAGGATTGGCGAAAGAATCGACAGCCTAAGCCTCCAACCGAAGGAAGATATATCACCAGCCCGACAGCCCCACTTCGTCGTTCCCTTCCCTCGAGATCCAGACTTTGTGGAGCGGCCGGCTATTCGAACGTGGATTCAGGAGCAGTATGCGGGCCCAGCTAGTCGGATGGCCCTCGTAGGCTTAGGTGGCTTTGGGTATTACTCTTCTTCCCTTTTTCTCTTTTCTTCCCATAAGCTAAAGCTAATATGACAGAAGAAAATCGCAGGTAGCCATAGACTTCTCGTATGAGGTTCATTCCAAATGGCCTGACAGAAGCGTCTTCTGGGTTCACGGGAGTACGAAGGCAACGTTTGAAGAATCTTACCGGTCTCTCGCCGACACGCTTATGATACCACGCCGTCATGATCCGAAGATAGATGCTCTTGCGCTAGTTCGCGACTGGCTGCAGAGGCAGGATGTCGCACCGTGGCTTATAGTTCTTGACAACGCTGATGACCTGGACACCTTCTTTGATGCCGTTGAATCATCACCAGTAGCATCTTACCTACCGAAAACAGCGAATGGGAAAATTCTTATCACTTCACGCAACTTAAATATTGCCCAGAGGTTAACAGGTAGCCAGAAGTCCATCCTGCAGATATCTACGATGGACAACGATGAGGCCCTGGAGCTCTTCCGATACAAGCTTAAGTCTGGCTTCGATAAAGGCACGGCCGAGGAGCTTATCTATGCTTTAGACTTTGTGCCGCTCGCGGTAAGCCAGGCAGCTGCTTACCTCAATCGCCGTGCGCCGCGCGTCTCAATTAGTTCATACCTGGACCGTTTCCATGAAAGCGAGCAAAAGAAGACAAGTCTTCTAAATTATGATGGCGGCGATATCCGGAGACATGAAGGCATGTCAAATTCCGTAGTCATAACATGGCAGGTAACGTTTGAGCAGCTTCGTCAAGAGAGACCATCTGCGGCAAAGCTACTTTCGCTCTTGAGCTTCTTCCATCCCCAAAACATACCCGAATATATGTTGTCTGGGTATTCTCAAATGGCAAATGATGATGATGAAGACCAAGAGGGAAATGAAGATTTTGAGGACGACCTCGATGCTTTGAGAGCTTACTCTCTAGTCAACCTGTCTACAGTCTCGGGATTTTGCGATATACATTCCTTGGTCCAGTTCTGCACGCAAAGATGGCTTATAAAATTTGACGACTTAATGCGATGGAAAAGCCTGTTTTTGCAGTTATCTGCAAAGTATTTTCCAAGTGGAGCGTTCGAGACATGGGCATTCTGTCAGATCCTACTTCCGCACATTCAAGCGGTCCTAGAGCAGCAACCGCTTCAGAAAGGAGATATCCTGGAGTGGAGTACGCTATCAACAAACGTTTCATGGTATTTGGTCTTAAAGGGAGACTATGCCAAGGCAGAGATTCTCATCACGAAGGCTGTTGAGGCAAGAAAAAGGTTCCTCGGGGCAGAACATCTCTCCACATTGACGAGCATGGCCAATTTAGCTTTAACATTTTCGAGCCAAGGTCGATGGAAAGAGGCAGAGTCGCTGCAGGTGAAGGTGATGAAGACAAGACAGCGAGTGCTCGGAGAGGAGCATCCCGATACATTGATGAGCATGGGTAACCTGGCATCAATATATTGGGATCAAGGCCGATTGAAAGAGGCAGAGTCGCTAGAGGTGAAGGTGATGGAGACAAGACGGCGAGTGCTTGGAGAGGAGCATCCTGATACACTAATGAGCATGGGCAACCTGGCATCAATATTGTGGGATCAAGGACGATTGAAAGAGGCAGAGTCGCTAGAGGTGAAGGTGATGAAGACAAGACAGCGAGTGCTCGGAGAGGAGCATCCTGATACACTGATGAGCATGGGTAACCTGGCACCAATATTGTGGGATCAAGGACGATTGAAAGAGGCAGAGTCGCTAGAGGTGAAGGTGATGAAGACAAGACAGCGAGTGCTCGGAGAGGAGCATCCTGATACACTGATGAGCATGGGTAACCTGGCACCAATATTGTGGGATCAAGGACGATTGAAAGAGGCAGAATCGCTAGAGGTGAAGGTGATGGAGACAAGACAGCGAGTGCTTGGAGAGGAGCATCCCGATACACTAATGAGCATAAACAACCTGGCATCCACCTTTTCGGATCAAGGTCGAAGGAAAGAGGCAGAGTTACTACAGGTGAAGGCGATAAAGATAAGACAGCGAGTGCTTGGAGAGGAGCATCCCGATACACTGATGAGCATGGGCAACCTGGCATCAATATTGTGGGATCAAGGACGATTGAAAGAGGCAGAGTTGCTAGAGGTGAAGGTGATGGAGACAAGACAGCGGGTGCTTGGAGAGGAGCATCCCGATACACTGACAAGTATGGCCAACCTAGCCTTTACACTGCGCGCATCAAATCGCTCTAAAGAGGCCCTAGATTTGATGCAAACCTGCGTTTCTCTTCGTCAACGTGTTCTTGGCTCGGGACACTCTCATACGAGATCGTCCATGAAAACAGTAACATTATGGGAGCAAGAAGATAGCACTAGTTAATTATGATTTACAGGTCGACTATTATAGAATACTATATAGAAGAAGCTGGAGATGGGTTCCTGGTGGTCACTTGCAAGTAGCAGAACCTGACTTGTCCATACTGGAGGATAAATAAGTTATTATGTTGGTGTTTAAGGCATCCATTCAATTCTTAGTGCTCTAGCTGGGTGATACCTCCAGGTCCAGAGTCCACAATTCTTAGACTTCGTTCTTTAACGATCGATCCATATCAGGCTTAGCGTTCTGAGACTAAGTTTGATATACTACACATTGTGTAGTACTGTACTCGACCATACACTAATACAAGGAGCATCCCCTTGACTGCCCAGGCTTGCAGCCGATGTCATGGACCACACAGCCCCTAAGTCATACGTCTATACAAGCAGTGACTTCCAAACCCCGCAACATCAATTCCACATTGCCAATGCTTACCGTAGGAACTCGAAAAATTCATCCTGGAAGCGGAGCCCGTGGCGCCGCCATTGCCCACAAAACTGCCTCACGCCTAACTTCTCATAGTAAAGCGTTTTGATCGGCGATTGAGCCCCAATCTCAAATGATGCGATAGACAAGAAAATTCCGTAGCATCCGTTGAAGCCGGCCGTGATCCTGTGTTACGAAGCTTCAGAGATGCCATGAACGATGCAGCAATGCCGCCATTACAGTCAATTGACCCCAATTTCCAAAGAACACGCGGAGGGCGAATTGAGAAGAAGAAGCCCGGCCCCAAGCCAACACCTCTATGAATTGACTCCACGCGCCTATAAGGAACATATTCGGCCAAAGGCGCATCGTCGGAAGTCTCTTAGAGTGGAAGACTTGCATTTCTCGGTGTTTCATCGTATCTTTGATCCTTCTATTCCTTTAGAGACGAGAAGTGTTATTGTTAAGGGCGATTATCGCTCCCTATACCTTTTCGAGGCGGCAGCTTTCTTGAAAATGATTCAGAAAACGATTTGTCATGAGACAGAGATACAGCGACCTTACAGCGGTCCTACAGCGAGGGAACAGTGGGTCAGGTGACCCCTGGACCAGTATAAAAGTGCATTTCGGGTAGTGGAGTTACGATGGCAGAGATTAATTCTTACAACATCAGACACCTACCTTTAGCGGCTATCCACCTGTGACTGTACAGCGTATTAACCGCTTACTTAGGGGCTATTGCATTGATCACTTATCCTGTTACCTCTATACATATTGTGGTCTCACACGATTACAACTTGGTGGCACAGGAGAGATAACTTTGGCTTATCAGAATACCGTCCCTGGAGCCCCCGTTGGCCAGCACTTGAAGAGATGCTCTTAGGGGACTCTCTGGCCTGCCGGCAAGCAGGAAAGATTTTTACAACGTCCTAGTTCCGATCCCAAGCTCAGAGTATCTTCAAATTGCAAAATCCTGCTTGTGAGAAGCTGTTTACCTTCTTAAATGGGTGGCGGAATGGCTTCAAGAAGCGCAGTAACATCGTTACAAGAAGAATCACCAAACAGGCAACTCATCATCCCGAGGATTATCTAAAAATCGTTCTAAATTTCCTCCGCTTTATCAAGAGAGTTTCCCAGAGCCCCAAGCCACCAAGTCCATTTCCAGAGCTCCTCAACACACAACCGCGCTTTAAACCGTGTTGTATCGTCAATCTCGATGAGATGCCGGTCCCTTTCCAGTTTCTTGATGGCCAGACTTGGGATATCTGTGGTGTTGGGACTGTTGCCGGAAGGGCTGACCGTTCTGGCTGGAATAAACGCCAATCAACTCTAATACTATTTATATTCGCTGATGGATTATTCCGTAATATTATTGAAGGCCAGACCATTCCCCAACCCCTCTGTTTAAAGCCAAAGTTCGTCTTTGAGGTCTCATCAATAGGAAAGCTTTGGGAGCAAGAGCATAATGATTATAAGCCTGGCGTCACTGTGGAGTTCAATCCAACTGCCTATAATAACGAAGAGCTGTTTTTGAAGTGGATTAATAAGGAATATCTGCCCTCTTTGCCCAAGGGCAAGGATAACCTCTTAGTGTATGATGTTGCAGCTTTTCATAAGACTAAGGACGTCAAAGCAGCCCTTAGGATCAAGAGAGTCACCATAGCAATGATCCCGCCGGGTCTCACAAGTCTACTTCAACCACTAGATACAGCTATCAACGGGCCATTCAAATGTTGGTTACGCGATGAAGCTGATCTATATACTCAAAAACGCGAAGACGAGGGCGAACCTGAGTGGACTGTGCAAGAGAAACGGGTTATGACAACTTGGATTGTCTCTGCAGCTATGGAGACCCTAGAAACAAGAACTGACCTTATCGTCAAGTCTTTCAAGGATTGCGACGTTAGTATCGCTCCAGATGGCCTTGAGGACTTCAAAATTCACATTAAAGATATCCCGAATGACCAGGTCGATTTCTCTGGGTGGGAAAACACTAAGGAAGTCATCATCAAAGAGGAAGAGCTAGTCCCGGCCTCTCAAGACCAGGATGAGATCATCGTCGCCGGCGATGATGATGATTTAGAGCTACAATTATCTCTATTGAAAGTGAAAGAGCTACAGCATCTACTATCAACAACAGGGCTTCCACAGTCAGGCAACAAGAAACCCTGCTTGAACGGCTATGTAGGCATCTCAAGGAGAAAACTGACGATAGTTACGATAAAATAGAGGACTCCATCACAGTAGCGGCGCCGGTGGTGTTGATAGAGTACTCGGGTGAGGAAGATGAACCTGCCCTAGATATTTGATGGGTTCAATAATAATAGGGCTTGAAACCCCAGCTCAAAACATCACACACATCATATCAATAGCCGGTGTGAGAGAAAGAAGCGGTTCCTCGGCGAAAGACAGACCCAGCGCCGAAAATACCGGTCAGAGAGAGAGAAAAGAGGGAGAGCACTTGGCCACAACACCCTCAATCGTCGATAACTAGGCCGATCAAAGGGAATGATGTAGATAGACCATTTGGTCTTAATGGAATGAATGTAAGGGAAAGACAAGAAAGAGCCCAATCGGCCCACGGCCGATTGGTAAGAAAACACACAGGCCAATTGGTGATGTCTGAGGAATTGTTGTTGATGGATGATTGTTGTCTCCCCCTTCTCTAACTACGAAACGTAAGGGCTTTTTATGCCCAATTCGAAATCCCCTATCATAGCTCGGACCGCGGTGTGGTCTTCGGACCCACGTATCCTTCTACAGACCATCGGCTGCTGCTGGAGCTCAAACTGTGATATCTCCTTCTAGAGCAAGGAACCATTTTTCCCGGGGGGCCATTTTTGCCGTCACAGCACCTTACTCGCAATAGTAACCCGCAAATCGTGCTTAAGCCTTGCCAGTATATTAACTATACTATAGCCAGCTCAACACAGCCAAGATAATCCACTCGGCGCGAGCCTAGTGCATTTGAAGCAGTTGAGGCAGCCTTACAGCGAAGGGCATTGCCTACATGCAGCAAATGTTATATACAAGGGCACATACTGAGATCCCGATCTTGCCCCTTGCACTACCCAGAGCTTCTACAGTAAGCGTAGATATTAACTAAG
>KL659184.1:649-11938 GCA_000732775.1 Stachybotrys chlorohalonatus IBT 40285 | reverse complement strand
TCTATCTATCTATCTATCAGGTCCTCGCACCGGGTAGGGTGCGGGGACCTCGAGCCCCCGTGAGTGTACGGACCCGCGAACCTATGGGCTCCCAGTATCAACATGGCTGAACTGGATATGTTGTTGTAGAATCTTCAAATACATCGATTCTTCCGAGAATAGCTGGCCGGATCTGGGTTGTTTCGGCTTTGGGGAGTCGCAATGGGAATTGGAATGGATTCCCTTGAAAGTAGTCATTCTTTTTGGAAATGCCTGTCCTTGGTTGGATACTTTCGGCGGCGTCAACGTCGAGGCTAATCCCGAACATGCTCTGTATTCCTTGGACAACTTCCTGACTCGCAGTAAAAACCGGACTTGACTTGGTGCTATTGAGCACAATGATTCGAGAGGGGATGGGATGCTCATTTGGCGGTCGAGACGTGGGGGCGGTGCGTAACGAAGCCATGCTTTTAGTTCATCCCTGCAATAGCCAAGCCGCATAGCGTAATGAATGGGAACAAAAGACGCATGGTAACAATGTCAGCACGAGAAAGAAATCGTGAACCGCAAGATAGGCTGGATGGCAAGTAAGCGCCTGCATCAAAGACCGCAGAAGGCGGGACTAAAACCACCCACTCCCTGAAGGGTACCACCGGAGACTTGAATAGCAGCCCGAGATCTATGTTGAAACGGCTGTTGATACAGATGTGAAGACGCTAGTCGAGCAGCCAATCAGCTCTACCGTGCTCGTCACACCAGTTGTTTGGAGGGATAGGCCTTTGCAAGCAGGCTTATTTTTCTCCTCAATAATGTATATTTCACTGAATGCACTATGAAAGGGTATCGGAGCCCTATTTTCCAAATAGAAATCAAGGGCTTCAATTCGTTTGTCTGCTCTAGCTATCTAGAGAAGCGTACAGCAGGCGTATCTATTCCTCGCGGCACGTTCAATGTTGTCCCGGGGTGCGAATCAACTTGGCTTTATTGCCCTCAACCCTATTGTGGCGTGACTAGTTGCCTGTTGCCGCGTGAGGGGTGACATTGGTTGTGAGTTGATGGAAGTCCAGTGTTGCATGAGAAGATTCTCAATGATTGGCACGATAGAGAGGGTGTGGTCTTGGAATACTACTTACCGTAATCTATATTTTCAGAGGCTTGACGACTCCTCGCAGAAACCAGTATGCCTGAATTCGCATTGTAAACATCCCATCAATTTACGGCTCCGATGGTCGCTGTTCTGCACCGCACTGGCGCGAATGATGTACCAGAAATACCTCGAGCTCAGAACCAAGTCACATGCAAATCCGTGATTTAATTATTTCTTATAACATATTTAGTAGTGATATAACTCGTATCAAAGTAAGACAGGTAAGAATTCTTTTCACTGGAACCTAATTATTTAGGATGTACTCTACAACGAGCCCTCAATTGAAAATACGAGTATACCAGAATCTGCTGCAGATTCCTTCTCTTTGCCGGATTAGAACGAACAGTCACCTATGATTAACTCTCCCGTGACGATTCCAACTCTGCACGACTCCGGTGTCTGTTAATGGCGGTTAACAAAATGAATCAGCTTACGGGGTATTAGCGATTTGCCTCCTGCGCGCATTAACGTCGTGCAGTTTACAGTGGCTCTGAGCAGAAATTTAAGTAGGATGGTGCTGACGATGACGCGTGTTTGATGGCGAATCACAGTTTGGTCCGGTTACGAGAAACATCCAATATAAGCGAAGACACAAGTTGATACACACAAATATAATACATTTCACCCTCAAGCATCATGCCCCTCGAAGCTAGCGGATGCTGGTCTCCCAGACAAGGTCACTTCATCATTCCACACGACCCCGTTATCAAACGCGCCGCCAGCAATATGTTCCAAATTAGGTAGATTGCCATCAACCGACCTGGCACTTTCGGGCCCTGCTTTGACTAGTTTGGAAGATTCATCTTCGTACCCCATGAGCTTAAAGTTTTCATGGACATGAAGCTTCGATTGAAATCTGCTGCACTTGAAGTACAGATGGATCTTCATGAGATCTTGGCAGCGGACGAAAAGCCCCGAAGTTTGAATCAGGCAGACATCATAATAGAGCAGTTGACTCATCGCTTGTTTCTTGGTACGATTCAAATCCCCACTGCTTTCGCAATTAGCGAAGCAACTTCCACAAGAGATAATATCGATGGAACATACACCAAACGGCATTGTTAAGAGATCGACCCCCAATTGTGAAGGATAAGATTACGTACTTGTCGACATGATGATAATGGGTGACTTCTTTCGCGACCCAGTCCTTGTATAGCCCGTGGCCAGACTTGCTCCAATCTGCCCCCTCAGAGAGCAATAAAGAAATCACGTCGTTGTGTGCAAAAGCCCGGTTTCCGCGCAACGGGAAAGCAGGAGAGGCACATGCTGCCCAGAGTAGCGGTGTCCATCCGTCATTGTCTTCTACTTCAGTGCCAACACCAACTCGTTGAGAGCGCTCGATCACACTCGCTACAAGGTTTTTCTGGCCACTCAAAACAGCATAATGTAACGGAACTCGACCGATCGCATCTCGACAGGAAAATTCTGAGTCAGGGACTTCCAGGATATCTAACACATCAAGAGAATTATAGCAGGCCATATAAACCGGTCTTCTACCGAAGACATCTCCGACACCAACGGCGACGTTGCGTTCAAGGAGCCAGCGCAACAATTCAGTTGAGCAGGCTAAGCTGGCCGAGATTATTGGGTAGCGAAGAAGCCTGCTACTTCCGCTGGTCGGCTCCCCTGTCAAGAAGTAGGCGGATTAACTCCCTTCGCTTGCCATTTTCATCTTCCAGGGCGCGGCTCGTACCCGATATCAAAGGGGTGCTCGGTAATCCTGCGCACTTGTCATTGATGTCGGAGCCTTTGTCAATCAAGAGCGGCACGATATTACTTGTGTTCTCGTAATACGCCGCATATCGGGGGGTGCCTCTCTCGTCGTCAATACTGATGTTGAGGGCGACAACACTTAGCTTTCCCAATAGAACTTCGATAAATTCCCTCATGTTACCAGAGATTGCAAGGGTCAGTAGTGTCCACTTCAAGCTGTTCACTTCGATCAATCTTGCAACGTCGTTGATTCCACATCGAACTGACTCCACCGGAGTTGCTTGAGTGATGTGGTGGAGGACCGTATTGCATTTGCCATTCTTCATTCCAAGGTTGGGGTAGAAGCCGAGGAGGGTTGGAACCATGATTTTTTTCTGACTGCGGTAAAGCAATGGCGATGAGTAACTCATTAAACTCCTTCACCTAGTTGAAGTTCATGCCGGCCGCTAGCATCACGGAGGCGATCCCTGTGTGGTTCTTAGTGATGGCGCTTATCATTACCTCGAGAAATGACTTATGAGTGAGGTCAGGTTTGGTCTTGGATTCAGCATTCGCTTCTTCCATGACCGCTGCTAACAGAGATCCTGCCATGTCAGAGATATTATTGACGTCGGCGCCGTACTCCAGAAGCACGCGCACTACCTCAAGAGCTCTGCATGCGACATATTAAGGGTTGGCCCTGTTGTCGACGCACAGGACGTCCAGGTCGGGCCTTGCCGCTGCAAGCATTCCTGTTGTCTCCACACCGGCAAACTCTGCTGCAGACCAGACTGCAGTCCAGCCATCGCTGTTGGCAGCGTCCGGGTTGGCACCCTGGGATAATAGATATCTGTCAACATCATCATGTCCAAAATACACAACCAAAAGCACTATGAATGGTCAGTATCTTGCCTACATTACCAAGTGGATGTTGAACTGACAAGGAGTGCGCCCCAATTGTCTTCACCGGCCTCGGTTTTCTCGATTGACGCCACTTCATCGAGAATAAACTTGACCATGTCCAAGTTCCCAGCTGCTGTGGCCTGGAGCAGCGGTGTTCGTCGTTCTGTTGAATCAC
Source organism: Stachybotrys chlorohalonatus IBT 40285 (assembly GCA_000732775.1). Classification (NCBI taxonomy): domain Eukaryota; kingdom Fungi; phylum Ascomycota; class Sordariomycetes; order Hypocreales; family Stachybotryaceae; genus Stachybotrys; species Stachybotrys chlorohalonatus. The sequence goes on along the minus strand of KL659184.1, from coordinate 8,042 downwards.
ATAATTTGACTTCCGCCCCATACTTGAGCACCGAGCGACACATATCGACCTTTTTAAACCCAGTTACAAGAGACAATAGAGTTGCATCGTCAGAAACATTCGCATCAGCCCCGTTGCGAAGCAAAGTTTCAACAACCTTGAAATGGCCCTGTCTTGTAGCTTGAACAAGTGGACGGTCTTGGGATTCTGGTGGAATATGTATTGGCCCATGCCGAATGAGAAGATCAGCCACCATGAAACCGCCCAGCGTGCAGGCGCGATACAAAAATGTATTTTGATTGTTATCTTGGGCGTTCAGGGCCGCACTATGCTCAAGGAGAGCTTGTTCTGCTTCGAGAGCACCCATGCTGCAGCAAAATGCAGTGGTGATGCTTTAATTCTTTTCAAATGCTCCTCTTTCAAGCTTACACCCTCTGTGACGAATAATTTGGTCGCCTCTACTTGAGAGCTCTTGGCGGTGAATTGCAAGTGCTTGAGGTCAGAAGGCATGGCATCATCACCTGGAGCATCTGACTCTGCCCTGAGGGATATAAGTTGAGTAGATACCTCTCCAATGTCCAAGCATAAAACCGTATCCAAAGTTACCGCCAAGCAGAAGCAAGAATCCTGGCGTACGGGGCTTCCCCGGCTTGTAGTCGTGGAATTGCCTTGCTCCTGGAACCCTGATCTAACCGGGTTCCGCCGTGGTATTGTCTCCAACGTCGACAGATTGAGCCGGACTCGTTCATGTGACTTCTTTGCTCTGGTGGGTGGTTTGGCGAGGTAGATCATCCGGTGGGACGGGTATCTGGGTTACTAACTCTCGAAGTACTTCGCTGCGCCCGTTCCAGGCCATCTTTATGACCGCCTCCTGCAAGTACGAATCACGGAATTCAAAGTGGAAAGGATAGTATTTGATGATGGGTTGCAGGATCGGAAGATATACTGCTCTTTACACCTAAAATAGTAATTGTCCTCTTGCCACAGAGTCGTTTTCATGCGCTTTCAGAAGTGATGCAACCGAACTCCATAGCCCAACGTGTTCAGTTAAGCTAGTGATTGGTGTATTTCCTTGGGAGATTTGAAGAATAAGTTGCTTTTCTTTTTCGTATACATGCATCCAGCGTAGGAATGCGGGCTGATGTTAGAAAACGGCAGTCGTACCATCCTCAGCTGAGCCAACTTCGTTGTAGTGTCATGTCCAAAAGAGGATTACATATGGCAACTGCTGAGTCCATTCTAATTCTGGAAATGTATCATCCCGAAGTGCAAAATTCGAAAGATTTTGAAGTGATTAGCGATGGATTGCCCACGAGAGAAGCTTTCGGGCCCAGAGATATAGACTCAAGTACAAGCAAGGGCAAGAGTGCATTGGAGTAGTATGCGCGTTACATTCGGGTCCGACTCCACACCATCCACAAGCAGCCGACTTAGACTCGCATCACTAGAGTATGGGGAGACCAGAGAAGTGACCTTGTTTGCCTGGCCTTAGTCGATATGTCGCAGATCTTCCTGGGGTAGCATCGATACCTCCTATTCAATCCTGACCAGCACAACACCAGGTACAGTGTAATCAGCATATGCCGCCACTTTCACTCCGAACTAGAGAGTACTTCGTCAATAGGTTGGCTCATTCACGTTCCCTCCGTTTTTAAGATAATAGTCTTGATACAAACTTGCAGCCGATAACTTATTTGTGCAGTCCCGATAACCATCAGAAAGCTGCATCATCACAGTTGTCGAGATTTCCGAGTATATGAATACGATCAATGACAGCTGACGAACTTGTACGCTGCTGACTGAGGAGCAGGCTGAATTAGAGAAGATACCCAGAATTATGCCTCCTCAGGAATAGCTACTCGACGAAAACATCTTCCATATTCCATTGCTGGCGGCTGATGATGTGATCTATAGATGTCTTCGCAAAATTGGAAACACTCGAGCTTCCCTACGCGATTTGAACTAAGGAATTTTCGAGCAGGGTTTGATGCTACAATATCGAGTATGCTGTTCGTTGAGGCACAAAGGGCAACATTTTCTCTTCATCCTTTTACAGGATCAACTACTCCATTACAATCTCTATTGTCAATTCCAAAGTAGACTGGCATATTGTATGCATGATTTTACTTGCTGACGCTTCCCGAATTGCATTGAGCAATGCGTGGTCTGCAGTCACCGTGGCTCGCTGCATTGGATAGATTGCTGATTGATCAAGAGATGCCTGCAGACCATGTCAATGTTTGTTTCGACTGCAGCAGTGACAAATAGAGCTATGCGAAGCCGGTAGTCCAGCGATATGTGTCAGGCTGCAAAGAACCCATATTAGAGGCCGGAACTTTCAAGACGGCCAGCTCGGGAGACGTCTGCTGGAACTCCTTGACTGCGATCTATTGAAAACAGAGCAGAAGCTGATGCACTCTATTTGCCGTGTCTGCAATTGGTTCCTGCCTGAGCGTCGGTCCGAAGGGCTGCGACGACAATGGTGTACCACCGAAGCTAGGCGGTGAGGAACTATATTGATTATCATGTAGTGGAGAATGTAGACGGAGTCGCGCTGGAATCCTACTGGCGCTCTGTCAGAAGAGGCTATGCAATTATCGTCCTGATTGACGCCAGACGGGGACAGGCACCACTCGCCTTAGGCAATAGCAAGCTATGTGCCAATCGAGGAGCAAGCTTGTTCATAGTCCAAAACAGATCTTCATTAGCTAAGTAATTGCGACTGATGCTGACAGGACAAATATGAACGGGGATTATCCGAGGTCGTATGATCGACAAACGTGGAGAACGCACTTCCATACGATTGAGAAAGTTTAAGCAACTTACCCCAATGTTGGAGAACGTGGCAGTACCAAGAGCAGAGGCAAGCGTAGTTCTGAGTGGGAGCAGTTACAACAGGATACATGAGGCTGTCGCAGATGTACTAGTAGCAAACCGACAAAGACCTGACGGAGACATGGAAGAGAGATTTCACGAGAGCCCTGCATTGACTGGGTACAGAATTTACTGAGAGAGTTCTCTAAGCAGGGAGGAGTGCCTTTGAACGAGGAATAAGCAAGCAATATAATCACGTATTTCATTATTTTCATTATTTAGCCTAATTTCCAACCCTAGACTATGACATTAGAATGCAACATTATTATGTGATTCTACCGTGAAAACTGCCCGTTCATACTGATGCGTTTGGTAAGACATGACGACTCCCGCAGCCAAGAAATGCCGGACCAAGTTATTCGTCGACAGGTTTCAATCTTTAGCCTGAAAGGCCCGAAAACAAGCAAGATCTACATGATTTTCATAGATCTTCACCGGGCTCGGCGCGGGCTGGCTCGGCCTCCAAGCTTCCGCACAACCACGTGATGCGGCAGTGATCGGCCTTCGTTAGCTTAGGACACCAATGCAAGTGGGACCGTGTAGATCGCAATGGGAACAGAGTAGAATAATGGGATGTGCCATGGAGGGGATGGGCCCAAGGCCTGGAGATTTCGGCAGTGAAAATGCTTGGGGCCAATATACTCCAAACCTTCAATACGACCGGAGGAAACATGGCTCGGCCGCTTGGAGGTATAAAAGCGTCTAGTCCTGGTCACTGAGATGACCATTGTCGCAAATAAGCAGCACGGTATTTCTCTTCTCGCATAGCCCTTTTCTCTACTGCTTTCATCCATTCCTAAGATTCCTACCCGCGAGGGAATAAGTCGTCAAAATGTTCTTCTCCCAAGTCATCACTGCCGCCGCCCTCCTCACCGTCGCCATCGCCACCCCCATCGACGGCCTCGTGACGCTGGGCAACCGCCTCAGCACGCGCCAAAGCAGCACTCCCAACGGTGAGGGCACGCACAACGGCTACTTCTACTCATGGTGGTCCGATGGTAGCTCGCCAGTCACATATACCAATGGGGCAGGTGGTTCATATAGCGTTGACTGGCAGAGCGGCGGCAACTTGGTCGGCGGAAAGGGATATAATCCTGGAACTTCCCGGTAAGTCCATTATCAGGGATTTTATGTATCGATTGCGCTTGGAAACGTGTAACTAATCCTTGGTGGCAAAGATCGATTCAGTACACCGCAAGCTGGAACCCGGTGAACAATGGCAATAGCGTGAGTCTTTACCGATATAACTCGAGGACATTGTAAAATGGAGTGAATTAATTATATTAGTACCTGGCCATTTATGGCTGGACCCGTAGCCCTCTAGTTGAGTATTATGTTGTTGAGGCTCATGGCGAATACAACCCCGTAAGTTTCCTTTCCCTCTCAAACCCAAGCATTTTACGTCTAACATATTGCAGGGCTCGTCCGCCCAGTCCCGCGGCTCTATTACCGTGGACGGCGCCACCTATAATCTGTATGAAAGCACGCGTACCAACGCGCCTTCGATTGATGGAATTCAGACCTTCCAGCAGTACTGGGCCATCCGCCAGCAGCACCGCACAAGCGGCACTGTCAATATGGGCACCTTCTTCAACGCCTGGGAGAGCGCCGGTATGCCCCTTGGTAACCACTACTATCAGATTGTCGCTACGGAAGCATACAACAGCCGCGGCTCGGCTTCCGTGACAGTTCAGTCTCCTCCTTAAGTGGACAGAAAGAATAGCAGTGGGAAGGGAGAGGAAAGATGGTTCAGTGGAATAAGTTAAGGCTGGCATTCGAGGGGAGCTCGAGCTTCAAACATCAATCTACCCAAATAATGGTTGAGATTCGAGCACCTACATTGAACCGAGCATTTGAACCAATTTACAACCTGTAAATGGTTATTGTGACATGCTGTCTCCGCAGTCGCGAAAACGAATATCTATGCATCAAGTATAGTAATATCATGCGGTAAACCAGATTTTTGATACCTCAAGAAGATAAGGGAGAGGCTATTATAAAGTACATGATGTGTTGCATAGAAAAATGTCAACTATTCTCTCTATGTTGTATTCGTGCCTGGGGAGGATTTATTGAGGTAGTAGAGGCTCATGTAAGCCAAGGCTTTCCAAAGAAGTTATCATTGTCTTTAAATTGCTGAAAACTTTCTTTGAAGCATGGCCCGGCGTACTGGCTTTTGTTGATGCGGTGCAGCGAGGTAGCGTGTAGGGAAGCCACTTGAGAAATTTGGGAAAAGCTGACGTTTCTACATCTACGCAAGCAGAGACCGGACCGAGTATTCCACCGCCTCCACATCCCCGAAAACAGAGGTACTTTGGAGTCAATTCTCGGCTACAAGTCAAGCAAGACCTCATGCATTCCCAGACAAAGAACTTTGGTTCGACTGTGACCTACGCAAGAAACTCAACAGGCTCGAATTTCAAGATTATTTTGGTCATCTTGAGTTCGGCAGTGCACTCCAGTATGCCGTATCTCGGCAACTCAAGCTTGTTGAGGATGACGATATTCCAAGGATGCGGCATGGTGGTTGAAAGGTAGGCTCAATACTGTTGAATAAATTCTTCGTCTGCTAGAGTCAACACGAGTAGGACATGGTATTCTGTTTCAACTATCTTCGAGAAGGGGTGTCAGGTGTATTTAAAAGGTATAGACTATCGGCAAATGGAATGATATTTGCTCCAAATAATCATTCAGATCATCATGGACGACCCCAAGTCCCCCTCACATAGCGACAAGGCGATAGCACAATCTTTGAAACTGTTTGTAGGTCATTCCTTTTGAGCCCAGTCTAGGATGCCATTCCTCAATGATGACCACTAAGACTTAGAGATACTGGACTAGCGGAGACTCGACGTTGGATCGTGTGTCACTAATGCAGGTGGGAACCTGTCTACTAGAGGTCTATCTGTGATGAAACGGGAAGAATACTATTTTTCGAGCAGGATCAGAAGGAGGATCCTGCCACCCTTCCTATCCTGGAATTAATCCACTTTATCCAGGTCGAGGTATATCACGTCTACATCCCGTACTTTGCCCTGTCGCTAACTATTGATATATTACAGGGCCATGGCCTAGGGTCTGGTTGAAAGACCAGGGAAATTCTTGAAGAGTTTTGGGTGTGACAAGACTCCACAAACCATCGCCTCTTGATAGACCTAGAGCTAGGATTAACTACCATGCCCCCCTTCGGCTAACCAAATTGAGATCATCACCACCAAAAATGCACTTTCTAAACTTCAAGGAATTCAACCAAAATATAATTTATTCGCAAGCGGCTGTCTCCTATAGATAGAGAGTTGATGCCTCTATTGAACTTTAGGCTTTTTTTACTAACCGCCCTGACCGGGGTATGTGCTAAGGAGATACAGATTCTTCCCTGACCTCAATAACTGATTCAGGCTCCGTCTCTGAGACTGACTCCTTGGAGGAGTCAGATTCCACCTCAACAACGGTTTTTTCGCTTCCTCTTTTAGGAGTATCTTCTCTGATGGCTAGAGCTTGACTAAGACTCATGAAGCGCCTATTAGGATTAGGAATAGCCTTCCTCTTCTTCCTTCTCTTTAGACAGGCCAGTTCCTCCTTCAGACTAGCAATTTCCACGGCATGCGATGCTAATGTCTGTTGCTGAGTCTTAAAGCCTTTGGCTATTATGGTATATCGCCTCTGAGTATTTGGTGACTTTTTTAGACCAAGATCACGAATATGGCGACTGGTCTTTGGTGTATCATCTGAACCAAAATAAGACACCTTCTCTAGAGTCCTCTTTGGACCATTATGCGGCTTGTCCTCTTGAATTTCCGGATGCCGCAATACTTTCTCTTATGAGATTGGCCAATTACCAGTAGTTCTCCAGCCAGAGAGTATATTCTTCTTAGTCATTCCCACTTCATGAGCCCTGGTGTAGGCTCAGATGAAATTGACTTTATCCACTCCCGTGGAATCAGTCAGGGAAGCGAGCTTTTCCAACTCTTATCGATATGTAGTCTTGGAGGCACTAAATACTCTATTATCCAATGGCTGGAGGCCGTGTGAGCAGTATGCTGGAAGGTAGCAATAATAAACATTATTTAGAAAACACATGGCCATCCATTTATCCTATATTATATTAGTGGCAACCCCTGGCTAATTAAACAAATAATGCACTATTGCATGACTCTTATAACTGTTTAGAATGATTAATCTGGCATCAGACTTATTAGCAGGTTTAGTCTGAGGCAAACAGACTCTTTTAAGCTACTTAATACCAATATGGTTATTAGTCCACCTGTTAGGTGATATTATAATGCCAGTCTGCTATCTTCTTAAATTCCTTAAGGAACCACTGCTATTGTAGTTCCTTTCTCTTAAATATAATGCCAGACATCAAGATATAGCCATTAGCAATAATAGCTTTAATAAATAAAATCCAACTTCAAGTCTATAGTCCTTTAAGAAGAGCCTTATGCTTTGGGTTTATACTTCTAATAACCAGATTATCTAGCCCTAGCAAAAAGAGTTTAGTTAGTTAGATTTTAACTAGAGAGGAAATAGAGAATAAGGG